>VDFB02033981.1:0-68440 GCA_007258455.2 Sequoia sempervirens | reverse complement strand
CTAAAATGGGAGCTTTGGAAAACGGAGTCTGAACATCCATTACAGGACAAAGGAAAGAGGAGATGTTGCTGCAACTGCCCTGGTAGACATGTATCCAAAATGTGGAAGCACATACAAGGCATGTGAACTATTTGACGGAATGCCTAAAAAAGTGTGGTCTCATTAAATGCTATGATACCAGGATATACGCAAAAGGGGTTTGTTGAAAAGGCTTCAGAAGCTTTCGAGCAAATGCGATTGGCAGGTGTAAAGCCAGACTCCCAACCTTTACCAGCATCCTCCCTGTCTGTGCCAAAATGGGAGCTTTCGAACATGGTATGGACATCCATTAAAGCATAAAGGATAGAGCAATTTTGTCAGATGTTGATGTGGTGGATGTGTGGATCTGTTTTCTTGCTTCCTGCAGATCACATATGAAAGCAGAGGAGTATTTTCAGTAGTGTTACTTTTTTATTTGAATCTTAAAAAAGATGTGAGCAAATGGTAAGGAGATTGATGAAAGATAAGGAATTAAAAAGCTCCCCGAGTGTAGTTGGATTGAAGGTCATAAAATGGTATGTGGTTTTTTTTTAGGAGGCATATGACATTCACAAACACGATAAATTTATGCAAAGTTGAAGAAATTGGTTTGGGAGATGAAGACAATAGGGTATTTTTCAAATGCAAGATACTTAGTGGTGCGGAAAATGAGGGAAAAAAATTTATTTCTCTACCATCATAGTGAAAAGTTGTCAATTGTTTTTGGTTTTCTAGGCATGCTTTTTAGAACAATTATTAGACTTGTTAAAAACCTTTGAGTATGTTAATTGTCACACTCTAATGAAATTTATCTCCAAGTTTGTTACAATTCCTACTTCTAATGATTAGTTTAGCTGATTTCATGAAGAGGAAATGAAATCATTGTAGGTATTAGAAATCAAGTGTGTGGTACTATTATGTGTTTGTACTATCACTTGATAAATTAAGATATTAAAAAGAAAGTAGTTAAGGATGGATAAGTTAAATCAATTGAATATTTATGAAAAATTTTGATAATAAGAGAGTAAAAGAATTTATTGGTTAGATGAAGATAGGTTTTGAAGAGAATTTAATGATCGTGATAGAAAAGAAGAAGGAAGGAGAAAGAACATTGAAACAATCCTAGGACTAAGAGTAAAGATAATGGAAAAGCTTAGAAAAGTGTGAGAAGCATCAAGAGAGTGTATCAAGAGGGATGCACTTAATAAAAACCCTAGCATTGAGATAGGGAGATCCTCAATGGACATGACACTGATGAATATTGAAGAAATAGATTGGTTTATAACCTAAATTAGATCTATAGAGAAAAATATAACTAAAATGATAGGGCAATTGAAATAATATAAGGCAACAATGAACTTAGAGAAGTTTGACCTTATTGGTAGGGATACTATAGATGTGGTTGTTATTGGGAAGAAGATAAAATGAATAAGGGAGGAATTAAAGCAGTTGTTAATTGGTGATGAAGATGAGAGAATATTTAGCAATAGAGTAAAGAAGTCACCAAAAATTTAGAGTTTTCCAAGGAAACTTTAGAGATGATACATGAGAGAAATTCCTAGGTTGAGGAATAAAGCAACTCAAACAAAATAAAAGATAAATCAATTACTAATGATGTGTTATCAACCATCACATTCCCCAAGCTAAAGAGACACTATGAGGAGATGATCCTCATGGACTAAGAGTCACCTCCCATGTTGTCAAAATCAAGAAGAATTTCTAAAGAGTCCATTAGGTAGTGAATCCTTAATTGGGTTAGAAAAACATTATCAAGAGGCAACTGTGTATGAGATTTGTCACGGATATTAGGAATTGAGTTCTTAGATGTTCAATTCCCAAGAGATAATGATAGAGAAAGGAATATGGTCAAGTAGAAAAAGAGTGGAACTTGGCAAAGAGGCCATGATAAAAAGATAGAAAGAAATCCAATAGTAGAGAATAGATTAGGAGAAAGGATAATCCAAATATAGATGCACATAAAATTAAGCTCCCTATTTTTGGTAAATAGACCAAGGATGTTATTGAACATCTCTTTACCTTGAACTTTCATTGGAGTGGGGTTGGAATTGATAATGACTAAACCCAATTATATAATTTTGTGGAGACCCTCAATGATGAAGTACTGAGATGGTGCATTAAAGAACACCCTAAGGATGATAAAAAATGGAAATAACTGAGTAACTTATTTTTGAAAAATTTGCACTCACCTAAAGTATGAAAAAAATAAAAAATAAAAAATATGGAAGATGACAAAAATCAAGGAGGAATTAGTAAAATATTATGAACAATTATTTAAAAGTGTGGTTTGAAAACTAGAAGAAACCTTGACATAAGAGAAATGAATTGAGTGTTTTATTTTAGGATTAAGCTCTCACATTATAGCAAAAGTAGATGAAAATATTTCCTCTTCGTATAAGGATGTAGTAGAATTTATCAACATAATAGAATCTTATTCGAATATATGGGATAATGATTTAGTGGGAAAGGATGAAATTGATAATTTTAAATTAGAATTGGAAAGTGTAATGTTGTTGAGTAAGAAATTATGATGAAAGGTGAGAAAGTTGAGACTTCTCCCCCACCTACAAGAAGTAAAATTTGGTTTTAAAATAACAATAGGAAAGATCATCTAAGGAATGGATGTTTGACCACACTAGAAATTGAGAAATCCTCTAGAAAGATAGTAAAAATATATTTTAAAGTATAAAGTGGGACAAACATGGCACAAATAGGTGTCCAATGTTACTTCATGAAGAATATGAATATGAACCAATGGTTTATAGATTTACTAGGGAAGCATTTTTTGATATAGGTATGGAGAGAGCATAGGGTTTAGCTATAAGAGGATTCAATTTTTATTTGGTACATGGCTAGTGGGAACTTCAATTGAGAAAAGTATAAGACCACCTAACAATATACACTATATGGTACTAAAATTTCAAGATTTAAGACAATCCATGAGATATCATGATAACTATTGAGAATGAGGTGGTAGGGGAGGCTACCACAATAATAATAGAGGTACTAGAGAAAGAGGAAGGACCAAAATGCTAGCATGTTATAACTATGATAAACTAGGACATTATTCTTATTACCAGTGTAGAAGAAAAAAAGAGGAAAATCCACATGTGATTTTTGTGGTGATAAATCACATGATATTTATAGTTCTCCTAGATTTAATATTTCTATAAGAATGTGTTGGCATCATGATTGAAAGGTGAATAATTGTCTAGTCCAAATTTAACTTATGATGCTAAAGTAATGAATAACTAAAGTAGAGGAGCAAATGTTTGACAATGTAAGAAATCAAATATAGAAAACAAAAGTAGAATAGGAGAATCCTCATTGACAAAATAGAAATTTGAAAACTAATACAAAGGGAAAAAAGGGAAAAAATCAAGAAAAAAGGCCATGTAGAAACTAAAGAAAAGAGAAAAAGAACTTCAATAATTACTAGTGTTGGATTGATAGAAGGATATCCTAGGATAATCTTATGAGAGTGAAGATGAAAAATAATATTTAGATAAAGGGGAACATGATTTGGTGATAAGGAAGTCCAAAGTGATAATTAAGAAAAATAAAAAGGAGAGGATAATTGTAAGGCAGGTTTCATCACCAAATAAGTCTATAAACTAAAAAGAATTGAAAATTTTGGTAGAATAAGAAGAGGTTGGGATTCAAGGTTTTGATTGGATGAAGTTGGATAAGGTTATTGGAATGAAACTCATGTGAAATATGGAATTGGTATTTTTTATAGCTTCATCCAATTAGAGTTAGCTTGTGAATGAAGGAAGATAGTAAGTTAGATGATTAAGAGGAGTAAGGAATATTCAATTAGTTTAGTTAATTATTAGGGTTGGATTAAGGAAAAAATTATAAGTTATTGGTGCTATTATTTGAAGAATTATTGGTTTCTTGAGAAGATGATAGGTTTAAAGAAATAGATACATCAAGGTTAAAGAGGAGGTAACTTTAAACTAATCTATCACCTGTGTATAATCATGCAAGGTGGTACAAAGAGTTATAAAAGTTGGATATTTATGCAAGATATTTTAATTGCAAAGCTTTGGGAAAATATTCTTAATAATACCCTCTCAATATTAGAGTTGAGAAGAAGATAGAAGATCTATGAAAGAAAGGATTAATAATAGAATATAAAATGCATCACCTTCTCACTTGTTCCATGATTGTTTAATGTGTAACATTAATGAAATTGACATGCAATCTCATGTTGAATTGAATTTGTTCCATGAAAAGATAAGTGAGATAGAGGAAGGAACTCATAGAATAGGTAGATAAAGATTAGAAACATTATAAGGATTTTTCCTTAATGAATAGAGAAAAATCTTAGCTAAGAATTGATTATCAAACTAATTTAGTCAATGCACATTGATCTATAAAGGATTGAACTTTATCTTAGGATATCTTATCCAATTATACATGTATGTCTATGTTTATCATGATGAGATATGGTTCGTGTGCATGATTTATTATAGCCAAACATATTATGTTGTCGAGGAGGTTTAAGGTTCCACCCCCTAGGGTATAATATGATGAGAGAATAGATAGAGAGTATTGCACGAAAAATTATAAGGTTAGGGGCATAGGTTGGGATGTTGAGGGTAGGAGACACAATTTTTTTCATGTTATGATAAGTTATGGCAAGGGTTGTGAGGTTAAGGGTAGGATAGGAGAGGGAATGAAAAAATGGTAAGTGAGGATCAAGCAAGATAAGTGAAGGGTGTGGTTTGAGAGGGTGGTTCATAGGGGTAGGAGGTAAATCCGTTGCCTAAAAGGACATGATCATAGTTAAAATGAGGAATGGAGATAGAGGGACATAAATAGTAGGAATGTAGGTTGGATGAGGAATCAACATGGAAATTTAGGTGAAGGAATATTGAGTGGTAGGAAAAATAAAAGAGTTTTGCTAGAAGAGAGGGATGAAGGTACAAGAATTAGACTATAAAGGGATATGAATATGGATAATATATCCCATACCTTGTAATAACTCTAGCCCCTCAAGATGGGTAATAATGACATTTGTTCAGGAGTATGCAAGTGAAGAGATTTAGGATTAGTGACATCATTGGGTAGGCTACTTTAGAGGAGACACAAGTGGTGGTCAATTTTGTGAGTGGAAAACTTAGCATCATCTAATAGGGTTCCATTATCAAAGTGGTCATCATTATGAGACATGTAGAATGTGACATTTGTGGGATGGATGACAATGGAGGAAGGGTAATGAAAGAGGGAAGATGAAGGACAGTACATAGATAGGTTTAGATGGGGGTTCCTATAAGATATAATGTACATGGGAAAGGGATGGTCAAAGAAGGATAATAATCTCTATCGAAGAACAACAAAAATGATTCATCCTTGTATACTATAAAAAAATTGAGTAGAAAAATGTAAAGTGTTTATAAAATAATAGACAACAACAATAGTGTAGTATATTGGCACTAACCTAATTTTGATAATGTCTATAGACTACGATTATGTTTACTCAAAACTGAAGTTTTGTTGAAGATGAAAAAATTAAAAGTACAATTAACTCATTTTTGGATATTAGAATGAGATTTTGTTGTTTAGAGAGAAATTTTATTTTGAAGATGAAGAAAGGAATAAATAATGAAGGTTAGGATTCACATCAAGTTAAATATAGATATAGATAGAAAAAAGATAGCCTACAAAATTTAAATGTAGGAAAGTCTTTTCACTTTATATTGTAGGACTCAACTAGCAACTTATCATAAATGGGTTTAGTTAATATAAACATATCAAACTTCTATACCAACTAAAATATAAATTATTTTTCTTCTACTTAGATTGTTTAACATGTCTTACTTATACTAAATTCTTAATCTAAATATGAGGATTCAATTGGGAAATGATAACAAAATAAGAAATTAGTTGTTTCACTAGCAATTAAATTTATGAGCAACAAGATTGTTTAAAGACATTTAAAAGATAATAGGAATAAAATATGAAAACTACATAAGCTAGTTGATGGAAAATAATAGGAGGGCCTTATTGAAAAACCTTAGGTCACTAATAGGAGGAACAAAGTCCAATTTTGATATAAGGATGTTGACATACTTGTAGAGTGCAACCATGTCTTTATTACATGTCATTTTTTTAGAAAAAGAGAATAGATAACAAAAATAAAAAAGAATGCTAAAAGTTTGGAGAAATGTAGAATAGAATATAAAGATACAATTCATTGTAAATAAGTAAGAAATTTGGTCTCAAAACAATTCACGCCCCTTGTCTATGTTTTCACATTTTGCAAATGTACTTTTTAGTAAAGGAAAATATAGAATTCCAAAATTCTATGACTTAAGAGAAATGAATTAGGGGTCATTAATGTGTTGTGCCAAACACTGGAAGAAAAAAGAGAAAAGGAAATAAGGTGGAATATTTTCAACATTTAGATATTGGTTTTACCACATACCTTATGCCTTTTGGGTATGATGGTATGAGTAATCCTACAAGTATGGGTTCCACAAGGACGAAGGGAGATGGGAAGTTGGGTGAGGGAAATGAGTAGGGAAAATGATAAAAGTCTGAGATTTTGAGACTTAAAGAAAAAGTGAATCCTCAAATACTAGGAATTAAGGATGGTGAATACTAAATGCTAAAGAAGAGAAAGCATGGAAAAATGTAAGTGGGGAATAATTGAGGTTCATGGGTTAGTCTTATAGCTTAAGAAGAACATGATTACATGGAGACCTAAAATCCTAGGGCAAAGACAAACACAACGTGGGGAGTGTAAATGTGGGTTAAGCCATGATAAATTACCTAGGTAATGAGAAGTCTAAAAGACTAAAATAGTCAAAGGTCTAAAAAAAATGGAAATGTTGGGTTTCAAGGAATAGAGGGAAAGTATATTGCTATAAACCTAATAAAGGCTACAAATAGACACAATCACCCCCAACACTTAGAAATTCCTATAGTTTGAGATATTTAGGCATGTGACAAGTATAATGAATTGCAAAACACTACAGTAAGAACATTTTTGAATAAGGGGGTCTATTAAACGAATTCTTAGACCGGTTATAGATGTTGGCCAAAACATGGTTCTATTAAGAAAGGAAGCACTCAACTTAGATAAATTTGCACTAAAAAATATAGGCCCCACCATTACTTGGAATGGGGCAAGGCAAAGATATCACATAAAAACTATAGGGAAAAAATAAATCTTTGATCAAATATTAATGAGGGAGTCTAAGGTGACAAAATCAAAATAAAAAATAATTAGAAGAACAATACAGTCCTTTCGCTAATAATGATATGTAAGGTAAATGCTCAAAAGGACAAACATCAACAAAGTTGTTCCTTGATTTTATCTTAAATTAGAAATGGTGTTGCAAGGAATAAATAAGTGGAAACTTTATTAGAGAATGTTTCTCACTCTTTAAGGATACGCAAATCAACTTAGGAACCCATATATTAAGGTTTATCATAATTAAATCTTTTCAAAATAACTTCATACAAGAAAATAATCCTCCTAAATTAACAAGGTCTTTGACTTATCCATGGCAAAATGTGTGTGCAAGTGAGTTCATCTCTTCTTCATGAAATCAGCTAAACTAATCATTAGAAGTAGGAATTGTAACAATCTTGGAGATAAATTTCATTGCAATATGAAAATTAACGCATACTCGAAGGTTCTTAACAAGTCTAATAGTTGTTCTAGTGAGCATGTCTAGAAAACCAAAAGAATTTGACAACTTTTCAATATGGTGGTAAAAAAATAATTCTTTCCCTCTTTTTCGGGACCACTAAGTGAAAACACCCTATTGCCATCATCTTCCAAGTCCATTTCTGCGACTTTGCATAAATTTATTGTGTTTGTGAATATCATATATTTTCTACACAAAAAGCTCATACCATTTTATGGCCTTCAATCCAATTAAATCCGGGGAGCTTTTTAATTTCTTATCTTTGATCAATCTCCTTACCATTTGCTCACATCCTTTTTAAAATTCAAATAAAAAAAATGTTGTAAATACTCCTAGGCCTGCTTTCATATGTGATCTGTAGGCAGCAAGAAAACAGATCCACACATCCACCACATCAACATCTGACAAAATTGATCTATCCTTTATGCTTTAATGGATGTCCATACCCTGTTCGAAAGCTCCCATTTTGGCACAGACAGGAAGGATGCTGACAAAGGTTGCGGAGCCTGGATTTGCACCTGCCAATTGCATTTGCTCGAAAGCTTCTGAAGCCTTTTCAACAAATCCTTTTTTCGTATATCCTACTATCATGGATTTTAATGAGACCACACTTTTTTAGGCATTCTGTCAAATAGTTCGCATGCCTTGTTTGTGCTTCCATATTTTGCATACATGTCTATCAGGGCAGTTGCAGCAACATCTCCTCTTTCCTTTATCCTGTAACGAATGTCCATACCCCATTCCAAAGCTCCCATTTTAGCACAGGCAGGGAAGGTGCTGGCAAAGATTGCGAAGTCTGGCATTACACCTGCCGATTACATTTGATTGAATGTTCCTTTTCAACAAATGCATTTCGTGCATATCCTGCAGTCAGCATTCCACGAGACCACATTTCTTTGAGGCATCTTGCCAACAGTTAACGTGCCTGTCGATGCTTCCACATTTTGCATACATATTTCCAGATGTAATATCTGAAGAATCCCTAGTTTGTTACGTTTTGATAGACATCCATACTCTGTTCCAATGCTCCTAATTTCGCACAGCCACGAGGGAACTGACAAATGAAAACCGATGAGGCTTGAAGCCTGTTTTTGAATGTGGTGAAATGGACTGGGCGGGAATAATTTGAATGTTGGCGGTGAATGGAAACGGCCTGATAACGGTGAACGGAAACGGCTTTCTAAAGGTGAACGGAATCGGCAAACACCAGGCGGGACGTGTTAGTTGGGCCCCACAACAGCCACGTGAGCGTGGTCAACGCTTAGAGTGTGCTGGTTAAGCCAGCCCTATTTACACTACTGGCGTAGCATGCATTAAAAAATGGACATTAATTCTGTTGTTTCGAAGACCTCTATTTACACCGTTCCAGCCTCTATTAAGGCCCCTTCCCCCTTCTTACTCTCTTGAAAACAGCCAGATTTTTTTTTAGACTTCAATGTAACACAGCCAGTTCTCATGCAACACACCATTCAATTTTTAAGGCTTCGAAGCGGCATAAATTTTTTTCAGTTGAACCAAAAATTTGAGAACTCCCTGCAATGGCAAGAAATGGAAAAATAGCCTAGAAACAGCCCTAGGAAATGAAAATGGCGTTCCGCCCGTCAGAACGTGAAACAGAGCCCTGCCGTCACGTTTCTGGTAACATAGATAACGAGGAAGACGAGATTATTTGGTGCAGAGCCAAATCTGGATGCTACTCAGTGAAACTGGGTTATCAAATACAAAGTCTTGCATCAGGCAAGAGTTGGCTGAGGAAATTATGTTGGAGCAAGTGGGTGCTCTTGAAAGTTGGAGCATTTGCATGGACTGCTCTCCACCGTCATCCTAACTGGGGATAGACTGTAGAAAATTGGCATTGAAGGGCCAAAATGGTGTGTTATGTGCACAGCCAACAAGGAAGCTTCTGATCATCTCCTTTTAAATTGCCCTTTTGCCTACTTCTATTGGGATGGTCGAGCCCACATCAAAACAACCTAATTGACATATTTCTAGGATGGTCTAATGGAAAAAGAGAATCACTCTAGGGACATATTTGGACTGCCTGCCCTGCCATCCTGATTTGGAACATTTGGAAAGAAAGAAATAGAAAGATCTTTAATGAGAAATCGATGAATGTGAATAATATAGTAGAATTGACAGAGAAATCTATCAGAATGGTTGAACACCCATATAAAAGACCAAAGAAAGGCAAAGTTCACAATGTGGGATTTAGTGCTAATGAAAGAATGGTGCTCTCTGAAATTCCCCCCTCATTCCCAATTTAATGTTGATCCAAAAGAGCGTAGGGTTGGAGCCAAATGGGCGCTTCCACCTAGTGGAAGATTAAAAATGAATACTAATGGGGCTTCCCGAGGGAACCCCGAGATGTCTGGGGCCAAGTGCCTAATCCGAAATTGCTACGGTGATTTGGTTTGTGCAAAATCAATTAATCTTGATGAGGGCACAAATAATTCAGCGAACATTGAAGCAATTTTATTGGGGCTTCAGATGTGCAGAGAGCTAGGAATATCACATATAATTGAAATCAAGTGTGATTCAATGGTTTTAGTAAACGCAATCAAGAAAGGAAAAATAGGTCTTTGTGATCTACAGCCAAAGATAAACAAAATAAAAGAAATGTTTCAGGAAATCCATGTGGTTTCAATCTTTCACATCTTTTGGGAAGCGAACCGTGTTGCAGACCTGTTGGCAAATAGAGGAGTGGATTAGAGCAAAGATTTCATATCGTCTGATTTTTAGAAAAAATGAGTTGGCCTGGATTCAATTCTTAAGATCGACTGGGAAAACATTGTGGGGACGGAAGAGATTAGATAATCACAAAAATGCGTCGCACAAAATCCCAAGAATGCTTGCACAATCTGGCCTCTCGAGCAGGAAATTACTATTCACATGTCCTTTGCATTCAATGGTCGGACTTATAAAGCAATATGATGAGGCTCGATTAACTGCATCACTTGTTGCATTGAGATCATGACGAAGAAAGAAGATCCAACATTTGAATGCAAATGTCCCAGGAGAGCCCCAAAGACCAAATCAAAAGGGTATTCTAGATCACAGATGAAAATGGCATAAAGGCCATTAAAGGCGTTATTGGGGAGGATAGATGGCCACATTCACGACAAAGATGTGTATCTTCTATTTTTTTGCACTGTGATGGAGGCGTTGGGTTGGGCAACAAGGATCTTGCCATGGGATTGGTCCATGCACTCATCAAGCCCGACATGCACTCCATGTTGACAAAAGAGATTGATATGTTACATGTGAACCCAAGAATGAATGAATGATTGATTTTTAATGACATCCACCAGATCATCAGTTTATGGGACTGAACATCAAAATTTTAATCATTTTCATGCTCTTTTCAATGTCCGTCTTTCTATTATAGATCTTGATCAAGAAGCCAGCAGTTTTGAGGAGCCTTGTCTCCTTAAAAAGCTCATTTAGATCATCCACCTTCAAATTAACAAATAATAAAGAAGTGCAAAGATAAGTCTTTGGCATGGAAGGGATGTTGACTAACATTAGATGGTTGCATAATGATGGTGTGAGTTTTCCTTTCAGCGATCCCAATTTACTATATATCTAGCATGTAACTAACACATAAGGCTTCTTCTAGCTTGGACAATACTCTAAAAAAGTTCTTATGGGATGGATCAAATGAGCAAAAGAGAATACCCCTTATTCACTAGGAAAACATCTATAAAGAACAAATTGAAGGCGGTGTAGGCATAAAAAAAACTTGAGAATCCAAATTTTGGCATTTGGGGAAAAACTGGTATGGAAAATGTATCAATCCCCTACAAAGCTATGGTGCAAAATTATGCAGAGAAAATGCCTTGATTCATCTAGTCCCTATAGAATTTTAACAGTTGCAAACCCATTGGGAGGGTCACATGTATGGAAATTCATGTTGACCTGCAAGCATATAATCATAGACCACATTACATGGTAGGTCAACAATGGATGCTCAATGAGCTTTTGGCTCAACACTTAGGGGGCCATAAACCGCTATCTGATTGGTCAGACCTAAACAAATGTATGGGTGTATTTTGAGATTTAATAGGAAAAACATCAAAGATTATGTAAAATGGCTAGAAACTCATGGAGGTTGGAGTTGGTTGGATTTCTCATCACTCCCAATCGAAGAAAATGCCAAACAATACCTAATGTCATGAAAGATCTAGATCAATTTGACTCAATAATGAGGAAGACAAAATTGTTTGGTGTAGAGCCAAATCTAGATGCTACTCAGTGGAATTGGGTTATCAAATACAAACTCTTGCATCAGGCAAGAGTTGGCTAAGGAAAATATGTTGGAGCAAGTGGGTGCTCTTGAAAGTTGGAGCATTTGCATGGGCTGCTCTCCACCATCATATCCTAACTGGGGATAAACTGAAGAAAATTGGCATTGAAGGGCCAAACTGGTGTGTTATGTACAAAGCCAACGAGGAAACCTTGGAAAAGAAACCTCTAATCTTCAAATTTTAAATTGCCCTTTTGCCTACTTCTATTGGGATTGCCTACAACAAAAATTGAGATGGTCGAGCCCACATCAAAACAACCTAATGGACATGTTTCTAGGATTGCCTAATGGAAAAGGAAAATCACTCTAGAGACATATTTGGACTGCATACCCCACCATCTTGATTTGGAACATTTGGAAGAAAGGAATAAGATCTTTAATGAGAAATCGATGAATGTGAATAATATAGTAGAATTGATAGAGAGAAATATATCAAAATGGTTGAACACCCATGTAAAAGACCAAAGAAAGGCAAAGTTCACAATGTGGGATGAAGTGCTAATGAAAGAATGGTGCTCTCCGAAATTCCCCCCTCATTCCCAATGTAATGTTGATCAAAAAGAGCGTAGGGTTGGAGCCAAATGGGCACTTCCACCTAGTGGAAGATTAAAAATGAATACTAAGGGTGGGGTCGCATGAGGGGGGCTTCAGGATCTATTTTTAAGGAGCAGGGGTCTCATGAAGCAAAACTAAAAATGCTACAGGATAAATTAGAATATTTTCCTCAATAATAGCAGCCCCTACTTTTTAGCTCAAAAACTTAGGGTGGGGTCCCATGGACGGGGGTTTCCTGAAAAGTTTCATGGGTGTTGCTGAGAATTTTTAGGAATTTTTTAAAGGTTGTGATCCCATGAACTTAGTAATGCAGTTCAGCTTAAAATATTAAGCTCCAAATTTTAAGGAAGTTGGTGGTCTCATCAACTTATTTACTGTGCAATTCAACTTAAAATTTAAGTTTCGGAATTTAAGGAAGCTTAAAAGTTGAGATGATTTACAAATGGAAAATAAACTTCCTAAACTGTAGGGGCAATCTCCAGCCCCACCCCATTTTCACCCCCTCAAATCTGCAATGCTAAAAGGTAGGAGCTGCTATTCTTTAGGAAAAGATTCCAAATAATCTTGTAACAATTTTTTTTTGACTTCATGAAACCTCCTGCTCCTTAAAAATAGACCCTGAAGCCCCCCATGGGACCCCACCCTTAAGCAAGTGCAAAAGGGGTGGGGCTAGAAATTGCCCCACCTACTTAGGCTTTTTTCTACCACTTGTCAATCATATGAAGCTTTAAAATTCTTCCCAATTAATTTTTTATTATTTTATATTTATGCACTCACATAAATTGAATATGCAAAATAATAAAATGCATGAGACCATAGCTTCCATAAATATAAGACCTTAAATTTTTAAGCTTAAACTATGTTATAAAATTCATGAGACCACCCACTTTAAAATAATCTTAAAATTTTCAACAACACCCACTGAAAATTTTTTTAGGAAGCCCCCTCCATGGGACCCCGCCCTACGATTCTTCCCGAGGGAACCCCGGGAAGTCTGGGGCCAACTGCCTAATCCGAAATTGCTACGGTGATTTGGTTTGTGCAAAATCAATTAATCTTGTTAAGGGCACAAATAATTCAGCGGAGATTGAAGAAATTTTATTGGGGCTCCAAATGTGCAGAAAGCTGGGTGTATCACATATTGAAATCAAGTGTGATTCAATGGTTTCGGTAAACGCAATAGGTCTTTGGGATCTACAGCCAAAGATAAACAAAATAAAAGAACTGTTTCAGGAAATCCATGTGGTTTCTTTTGGGAAGCGTACCGTATTGCAGACCTGTTGGCAAATAGAGGAGTGGATTAGAGCGAAGATTTCATATCGTCTGATTTTGTCGAACAATGGGTTGGCCTGGATTCAATTCTTAAGATCGACTGCGAAAACATTGTGGGGACGGAAGAGCTCAGATAATCACGAAAATGCATTGCATAAAATCTCAAGAATGCTGGCACAGTCTGGCCTCTCGAGCAGGAAATTACTATTCACATGTCCTTTGTATTCAGTGGTTGGACTTATAAAGCAATATGGTGAGGCTCGATTAACTCCATCACTTATTGCGTCGAGATCATGACTAAGAAAGAAGATTCAACATTCGAATGCAAATGCCCCCATGAGAGCCCCAAACACCAGATCAAAAGGCTATTCTAGATCACAGATGAGGCCATGGTCACATTCACGACAAAGATGTATATCTTCTAGTTTTTTGTCACTGTGATGGAGGCGTTGGGCAACAAGGATCTTGCCATGGGATTGGTCTATGCACTCGTCAAGCCCGACATGCGCCCAGTGTTACACAAAAGAGATTGATATGCTAGAGGTGAATCTAAGATTGAATGAATGAATGATTTTTTTAATGATGTTCATGAGACATGAGACCATCAGTTTATGGGACCGAGCATCGAATCTTGATCAATAAGCCAGCAGTTTTGAGGAGCCTTGTAAAGCTCATTTAGATCATCCACCTTCAAATTGTCTTACGGATATCATCATAGGCAGCACACTCAATGATGAAGTTCCATTCAGTCTCAACAACCCCTTTGTTGCAGAAAATACAAATTCTTTGATCCAGACTTCTTTGAAGACAGCCCACCTACCTGTCTCACATCTAAGATGGTGTGAACAGATTCTTAACGGAACAACCCGACGATGTAACAAAAGAGGAAAGGGAATCATTGGTTTTTTTGATGCGGTTGCTACTAAAAGAAAGTCAATCACTGCAGAGGCAGTCCAGTTATTCAGATAAGGTATTGACAGAGGTTACCTATATGGGGACTTTCCACTTTTATCTCAACGACTATGGCGACCTGCTGATCCCCTAGCGAGCAAACTGTTCGGGTCAACAACCTGGCCACCTGTCAAAACAAAAAAGAAAAAACATTGTACGTGTGATACAGGATGACGGCTGGATGGCCCGTGGCAGGTGGGGTGTAATAATAGGTTTCACCCTTAAAACGATGTTTCGATGTAGTTTGAATATAGAGGAGCAAAAACCATTTCGTCATTTTTACAATCTACAATTTACACGTTCCCAATAGGTTGCCAATTATATCACTAAACACTATTGATCCATTGATTGGAAATTTACTATCTCACCCTATGGTGGGCCCAATCTTTTTTATTTATTTAAGCATGGATCTTACCAAGGAGTGTTGTCAACGAAGATAATTGTTGGGCTCCCACATCCTCAAAAAGGCTATTAGAGTTCAAATCTTTAATCATTACACCAACTATTTGATAGTGTCCTCATTCAATGGTTAACACATCCCCAACTAGTAATATAGGGTAATTAAAATTTCATGGTACATTGTTCATTGGTGACGCGTCATTTATCATATCATCAAGTGTACCAAGGGCCACACGGAGCTACAAAATAATATTAGCCATTTGTGATGTTAGAAAGATGATAAGCATGGAACCTATTTTTATGCTTATGCTCATGATGCTGCACCAACCATGTAACTAGAAAGTGATCTAATGGCTTGTGCAATTCAATGAAGATCCACTTGTAGTTGTATAAATAGAATTTATTTATTGGTCATAAGTGATTCCAATAAGTTGTGGTGGCCCCTCACTTATTTTTTATTAATTTAATTACTATATTGAATAATGTATCAATAAAGTGATTTGTCATGCTTTCACACTTCAAATGTGATGTTTAAGCTCAATTTTTTGGGGATTATATCATTGGTTTATTAGAAGATGAGATAGAATGAGGTGAGACCTAAAGTTTACATTCATACGAGAATGTCAATAAATGATCTAGTAGTTTAATTGGTTGATGTAATGCTAGAAAAGAAGAATATGAAATTTTAAAGGGAAGTTGCATAAGCCCTATGCCCCACAACAAGAAAAACCATATTTTTCTACAAATTCAATGAATAAAAAGTAACTAAAAAAATCATTTCAAATTTGATTTTTATGTATCTAATAATTTTTTTGGAAAATCAGGTCTAAGAGTTGTATAGAGCATTAAATCAATTTACCAATGTTACAAGAAATGAAAAAAATATAGATTCAAGCCACCATTTATGAACTTGGAAATGAAAATAGGTAGATATGACATCAAAAGACAATAACACTCACCAACATCAAAATTTAGAAATAATTAGCAGCACTAAAAATTGCTCAGAACTAGCTTTTTGATTATATGTTTGTAAAAAAATGATTTTGTACAGTCAATTAATGTTGAATTTTGTAAAATAGGTCTAAAAAGGAAAAAGAGGATAGTCAAGTGGCCAAAAAATAGCCACTGGTCACTTAAGCACCTGGATAAGTAGTTGGGAATTGAACGTAAGCCCTTCGTCACCAATATGATCATGGGCTAGGGGTATGGCAGAGTTTGGCAATGATGACTACGCAACAAATTATGACAATGGTAGCAACTACGCAAAAAAACTGGGCAGTCACCAGGTAGAGGATTGGTGACTCATGAAAAATTCACCAAAAAATAGTTGGTGGCCATGGAAATGGCGTGAACAGAACAATATCTACGCAATAAGCCATCATAAGCATGATTGCTTCAATGTAATAAATTATATTATTTTTGCTTTTCAGCTGTAACACGTTTAACATAAAGTACAGCCCATGAGACCCACCCAAGCTGACCCTGTTTGACATGGGCGGAAGGCATAAAACACGGATGAGGAAACTGAATCCCACGGAAAGTCGGAATAAGCAAGTTAAACGACCTTTATTGGTATCTTTAATTAATTTATTCATATCCCACAGAAAGTCGGAATAAGCAAGTTAAACTACCTTTATTAGTATCTTTAATTAATTTATTCATATCCCTCACCCGTATCGTTCGCCGTCTGATTTGACTAAATTTCTAATCTTCCATGGCTGACTTACTCAGGGCAATCGTTAAGCTTTAGGCAGCTATAAATATTTTGCCGTCTATATTTGCGATAAATGCCTCTAATTGTGAAAATGGATAAGCTCAGAGTACGTAAGGAAACAATGTGGTCGGATTTGCCTGAACATTTGATGGAGAGAGTACTGGAACACCTTCCAGTGGACTGCTTCTTCCGTTTCAGGGTTGTTTGCAAGAGCTGGAATACTCTCTTCTCATCACAATATTTCAATTCCATAGCGAGAAATAGCCAGCCGTTTCTCATTCTTTGCCCCTGCAACACCCAACTGCCCTTGCTACTCTATTCCTTCTTCACCCGCACTTGGCGAACCATTTCTTTATCTTTCACAACTCATGATTGCCCCATCAATTTCAGAGGATCGGCTTCTGGGCTGCTCTTGGCAGACATTAGCCCCAATTTCTGGTTTGGCTATAAGTCTTCAACGCTATGTATTTGCAATCCTCTTAGCAAAACATACTCGACGCTGCCAGAAATGGCTTCTGTGAGTAGAATTATGGCTAAGGCAATTTTACCTGAGAGGAATAAGATGGATGGATATACAGTCATGGTGATGGGCATAAGCAGAACGGATAAAGTTGAAGTGGAATTGTATAACTCGACGACCAAGTCATGGAAAGTTGCAGGCACCATTCCTGATGTGGTTATAAGAAACGAAAACGTCTTCTTCTTCAACGGCTCTTTATTCTGTATGACTGCAAGTGGCGGCGTAATGGCCTACAATGTTGAACAGGGAATCACCACAATTATGGCTATTCCCACAGCAGACGCCAACAATTTGCGGGTACGGCTTGTTTGTTGTAAGACTGGTGTGTTTGCTGTTGGGGCAATCGAAGATGATTACTGTTTGAAAGGCGTAATTATGTGGGAGTTAGTTTTTCACAAGGCGGCGAAGGGGGATTATAAGTGGGAGGAGATTGGGAAAATGCCCAGTTCTGTGTGTGAGGAATTCAGGAGGAACTCGAATTCAAATTGGTTTGATTGCGTGGGTGTGGGAGATAAGATCTGTTTCAGAGCCCACGAAAGCATGGAAATACTTGTGTATGATGGGAGCACAAGCTCTTGGAATTGGCTGCCCAGTTTTCCTGCAGATTTGAGATATGTGAGCATGAGATGCCTTCCACTGGAAATTATGACTGGTACTAAATTCTCTTAAGTCTGGTTGTAATTTTGTGGTGCATCAACAATGGGAAATCAAAACTTGTATGAATACGATGATACCAAGAATGTGTGGGACTAAGGGCAGAAGGTGCCAGATAGAGTTGTGAACGGCTTTCTTTGATTGTTTATTTTATAAAAATAAATAGCTGGTTAGCTCAGCCGACATGATCGACAGGTAAAGATAGAGATTGAAGATCTGGGAATTGGATTTCCATTTTCTCCGAGATCTGTGGGCCATCAAACGCTCAATTGAAAAATAATAAAAATTTAGCCACTTGCATATTTTTGGTTTGAAAGTTGTTTAGTTATGTCGGCATTTGCTTAAAGGTTTTTCTTTTTTAATTTTAACATAAAGTGGAATTATTTATCATTATTGTGTTTAAATGAGATGATTGGTAGAATGGTAAGCTTTCAGAAATAGTGAGTCTTATTTTTTAATTTTGTTAGGTTGATAAACAATAAATTTTTAAATTATTTTAAGTAGAGTCAATTATATCAATTTATACTTATATTTTGATACTTTAAAATTGTTTTTTACAGGTTTTATATCAGATTTTATTACAATATTTTTATCATATAAATTTTTTTAATTCTAAATTATATCAATTTATGTTTAACTTTTTTATAAATGAATTGAGGGTTCTATAAGGACCCTATTCAAAGAGAAAGCTAGATTAAAAAAGAGCAAGTTGAATTGAATTAGATACTCAAGAAGGAAACAAAAAATCAAAGACATCCACCAATGATGCCAATTTTGGCACACTTTTAAAATATACAAACCACCTCAAACTATTGTAGACCGCACACCTATCCACCACCCTTTAAATTGTCACATATTTACTCTTCCCACTGTTAGGGTTAGAAGGTAGATATGTAACAAGTTAAATGCAAATTTAATCAATAAAACAATGAAATAAAACACACATAGACAAATTAACACAAAGAATTTAACGTGGTTCACCAATCCGGGCTACATCCACAAAACCACAACCATCCAATGATTTTATTATCTAGTGCAAAAAGTTATTACAATCTTGTGAATAATCGTCTTCTCATACTGCAACCCCCATCCCAACCACTTATAACAAGCATTTTAGAAGCTTCCAAAATTAGGGTTCTACAAAGTTGGTTTTTTTTTCTTTTTCAATCATGACACGAAAAAGCAGGAAAAAAAAATTCTTGAGGCCTGCCACTCCTAAACCCTCAGTTGGGGCCCAGTCTAGCCCCAAACCCCGACAAGGATACATAAAGAGTGTACAATATAGCATGATCTATCACCACATACCAACACCCACAAACATTAGCCAAAGGATTAGTCATCTAGCATCCTACACTATACTTAATGTGCTAACCAATTTAAATTCCCCAACTATTGAAACACCATTGTCCAAGCTTCACCCTAAGCTCTAACAATTGGTGTAGTTGGGAACAATAACACCCTTAATAATGTAGTAAATAACAAGATGTCCCTACATGAACAATCCTTAATAAATCCACATAGGTTTCCATATCTTTGCAGAAAGAGAAAACTTCATCTTGTTGATCACAAAGAGTATCAAAATCCTTTCAAAATACAACCAAATCCTCATGTATCTTTCCCAACAAGCTATCCCTCAAGTTTGGGAACTCCTCTTCAACAAATCTTCTTCCCAATTCAATAAGATAGAGGGAAGAAATTGGTGGAAGAGCCAATCCCTCACAAACACATTCTTGAGATACATCTAGAATTTCTCTCTAAATTCCAAGGCTAACCAACATCAAAGTTTTTTATCCTATCATGAACCATAATAGTGTTGATGAGACTTAAAGAGGGTATAGGTCCAAAATGGTGAAAGTTTCCTTCAATCCATGGATTAAGGTAATTTTTATATTCTATGAGTCACATCTTCAGTAATGGAACTACTAGTACCACATTTTATATGTTTGTACTTAGCACTACATAATTATTTGATGTAGTTTCAAAAATTGCATTCCCTTGCAATTTCACCTATGTTTTGTGTCCACTTTGGTGTCCATTCCCTTAGTATTTTTTGTAGAATCATGTTATCCCTTGCATTATTATTTTTCCTCCTTAAGATGTTCAAGCATGTTCTTTCTCATGGTCATCTTTTTGGGTCACTTTTTTGTCCACCCTATGTTTTTCTATTCTCTCATTATTTTTGAGCTTAAATTGTCTAGACACTAATTCTTCATGCATACATTTGTATGTTGCACTTGTGTCCTATGATAATTTATCATTTGAAGGCTGTTTTTGAGTATTTTTCCACTTGTCACCTTCCCAAGTTAGTGGAAATGGATTCAGATGATTCCAAATGGCTCATCAACCTCTTCCTCTTCCCTCCTCTTTTTTTGAATCTTTCATTTTTTCATTCAAAATTTCTCTTGGCTCTTTTTGCTCTCATAGCTCTCTCTCTCAAGCTATATGGCATTGTACAACATTCTCTTACATCTCTCTTGTCATCTTGAATTTCTCAAGCCTCTAACGGTGATATTATTCTAGAGTTTCTCATTTTTATTGCAAGAATTTCTTTTCATGTGCCCCTAAGCACCTTGGGATTATCGCATCCCTCTTTCTTTCATTTTAGCTTCACTAGTGTACATAATAGCTCTAACAATTCCCATGCACACTTGGGATTGGATCATTTACACACTCTTTTTATCTATCTATCTTGACTATATGTGGCTATTGAAATACTAAAATATGGTTTTAACTGAGGCAAACCCCTAAACAACCCCAAAATATTTTCTCTCTCTTTATGTTCCAGGTTTCATTGAAGAATAAATAGCTCCATTCATTGATATTTTCTTTAATATTTGTGTTTCATTTTTTATTTTATTTGACCTTAATATTTGAATAGATTTTATCATAGTTATTTTCATAATCATAATTTATCTATCCCTTGAGTTGTTCCTTTTATTTTCTATATGTGCAGGTGAATTTCTCATGTCTAGCTATACTCGTGATTTCATGTTTGGACTAAATGACGACATAACATGAGGATGTATGTGTGATGTACTAATCTTCTTCGTAGAGACTTTCAAATTTTCAACTCCATGTTCCTCGTTGCATGTATTTTTCATTTTTGTAATAAATTTTATTTTTATGTTTTGAAATATTTTCACCAATTTATTTTCCTTAATATTTTAGTTAGCTATTTGTATTTATTTTAAGAAATAAGTATAGTTTTAAAGAAATTTAAAACTAGGAGTTTGTCTGTGTCTTGGGTGAGGTTAACTGTCAAGGAAGATTTCCTATGTAGAAGTTAATTTTTTCATTCAAAAAAATTGCAATAAGATATGCACTAAGAACAATGAAAGAATAAATTAGGATAGAATTTCTAGAAGGTTAATATTTTGAGTAACTTGTAAATATGGACTACATAACATAATATTTGTTACAACTAGCTTTTAGAATAGGTAAGGGAATTTTAAGCTTTCAATATTTATGCATGAATTTTAACTATATAAGAAAGCTAAGATAGATTTAAAATAATCTAATTATAGTTGAGTCAATATTGAAAATAAACTCTATACAGAACCTGTGATTATATTTTTTATAGAAAAATTAAATAATACAATATGACACTATTGGTTTTGGTATATGAATGCTTTATTGTCTTTTATATGAGCTTATAAATAATTTAAAAATGTTTAATTTAAAGTGTGTAGGTTTGTGGTGTTCTATCAAGATTTAGCTATGTATTTTTTAAGCCAATCTAATTGATCATTTTTCTTGAGCAATGGATAACAAGAACCTATCTATCATGAGCATGAATATTTTAGTTAAATCATTACAATTAGGTGGTGCTCATATGGGTTAATTATCAATACTACCTAGGAGGTCACCCATCCCAATATTACATTGACTCAAGTGTACATTATCATAATTTTTTCCCCAATATTAAGCTCACTTAGCTTTCTACCCCGTCTATAAAACCTTCAACAAATTATGTTGTGTTAGAACACAATTATCTACTAAGAGGGGGTGAATTAGTAGATATTAAAACTTTTGGTTCTTACAGACTTTTGTAGATTCAATCCTAAACTCAAATGTGCAGATTGAAACATGAACAAATATAATAACCATAAGCACAAGAGAAATCAACACATAACACCAAATATACATGGAAAACCCAAGATGGGAAAAACCACAATGAGAAATGTTGTCCTAATCCAGCCTCACAAGCATGAAAGTTCAATTAGAATTTTTAAGGGCTACAACCCCAAGGAAGCTTCAACTCCCTATTTCAGAAGCAAGAGCTTCAAGGATGCAACAACACCTTGATTTGAGCTACAACTCAGTGTAAAAGGAGGCTACAATCTCTTGCAAAATTACAAGTTCAAATATGCATATAAGTGATTCTACATAAACCTGAGATGCGTCAATACATACAATACCATGTTTCACTTAATACAACTTACACTTTGTTTTTGTAGCTACACTCTTAACAAAAAAATATTTTGTTCTACACTCTCCTCTACTCTAGACTTCCTTCTCTACCATATTCTTAGTTGTACATCTCTTTGTTCAGCGCCACTCTCCTCTGCTCTGCACTCTCCTTTATTTTGCACTTGTTGCTCTACAACATTCTCAGTTGTACTTCTCTCTTTTCAACACATAGTGCACTTACAGACTTCTAACTCTCCTTCTAAAACACACTTCAACTCTTAGACAATGCCTGATTATCTTTCTTATTTACCAATGTGCAATTAATACCTTAGGATCCACTTCATTGTCTAGATTAGCCCTAGCATCATATTAGGGTTTCCCTTATTCATTAGCTTCACCAACAAGTTGTCAATTCATCGAGCCACACACCATCATTAATATATCTAATAAGGTTTATCAGATATCACCATACCTATGCATCAAGCCATACAACAATTAATTCAGTTACAAATAATTTCCCTTTGAATTCTCTCCACCAAACCCTAAAATCTAATTGTGCATTCAATGCATTCTTCTAATTATTTGATCTGATCTTGATTTTTGTCTCAGTGATCACCTCTGTAATCTGTGTCGCCATTTTTTGCATCAAATCTCATTTATATTGGTCATTTGGTGTAGTTGGACCAATTAATTCTTCATTTTTGTTAGTTACCAATTGAAAACCTCATTCACACTAAGTTAGCCATTTATGATTACTGCATTTAAATCTAGGTTGTTGATCTACAGATTCTCCTCCATGATCTTGCGATTTTTGTTCATCTCAACACCTTTAAATCACCACCATTCGATTAGCTTTAGTTTGATTATCACCATTTATTCTCATCTCATGCCAATCACTTATCACCATATGATCTTTTTCACTTGATCTCCACTATCGATCAATCATATTGCTTTGTCACAGGGACACTTTACCAACTCTCTTCAAAACAAGCAAGTCACACCAATATACTTGCAATGTTATCTAATTAGGCCCACAACCTACATGTCTTCCATTTCATTGCCACCTAATTCACAATAGTGATGCAAATTAGTACATCGAGCAATCATTCTTCGCCACCTATTCATCTCTGTCACAATCTATCAGTGTATCGGGTACCACCAAAGTCACTATGAGCACCGTCCGATTAAAAAGGGATAATCTACATCATTCCTCACAGACCTATGTCTCCTCTTTTAGCCTCGTGTGGTGATGTGGTGTCTACTTTTGTCCTGCATCTCCTCTTTCAGCCTCGTGCGGTGGTGCAATGTCTATCATTGTCCTGCATCTCCTCTTTCAGCCTTGTGCAGTGGTGCGGTGTCTACCATTGTCCCACATCTCCTCCAACAGTGGTTTTCAGTCATGCAGTGTCTACCACTATACCACTTCTCCTTCCTTGTTGTGCAATGGAGTAGTGCCTTCACAATCTTGCAAGTGTGTTTCGTTGGCTTAGTTGTACCACGGTGAAAGTCTCTTTTGGTGGGATTTTTTAGTGGATTATCTATCTGGAACTTGCTTTGTATTTAATATGAAAAGGACAATGTTTAATTATGTGATTTGATTAATATAATTTGGGCATATCCTTCACTCTCTCGACCTACAAAGCATATCACTAGAATGCTCTAGAAAAACCCATATCAAATATGGTACCTAGTTTTCCATCAGATCCACTATTCTTCACACTCATCTTCCTTGCATGATTTTCACTTTTGACATCAATGACAACTATATGCCAACAATCTCCCCCTTTTTCATTGATAGGAAAACTACATGCTCAACCTGTTGTCCCTTGTCATTGTCATCTGAGCTCACATCTCCTTTGCTCAAATTTCTCCCCTATCTCAGATACTTGAGCATTTTCAATCTTTCTCATCCTTTGACATCAATGGAAAAGGGTAGACTCCACCTAACACATTACTCTCCCTTTGAAAGATAATTGAAAGAGAAATGGGAATTTAGAATGATACAACCATCAAATCATTCAAAATTTGTAAAACCACTAATACCTGATTTGATCTGGCATGTATTTCTCTAGGGATGATTGAAATGTAGAGGAAACTCCCCCTAGACATATGCTCCATCACTAGAGACTAGTGATATGATGTGGGAGAAATAATTCCCATTTTTTTCCTCAGATATTCAAATTGTTCCTTGGGAAGAGGCTTGGTAAAAATGTCAACTACCTGTTCCTTGGTGGGAACATACTCCATATTGACTTCCTTATCAACAATTTTTTCTCTTATAAAGTGATACTTAATAAATATGTGCTTGGTTCTAGAATGCATCACTAGATTCTTTGAAATGTTTATGGCACTGAAATTATCACAAATAATTGAAATGGGCTCTTTATACTCTACCTTGGTGTCCTTGATAGTTTGCTTCATCCATAGGACATGAGTGCAACATGTTTCTACCACATACTCTTCTTCAACAGTGGATAGAGTGATTGATTCTTGTTTCTTTCTCATCCAATAAACCAAATTGTTTCCCAAAAATAATGCTCATCCACTAGTGTTTCTCCTATCATCCACATGTCTTGCCTAATCAACATCTTTGTATGTAGTTTGAATGAAATCCTTGCAATTGGGGTACCATAGCCCATAGTCAACAGTACTCTTGATTTATTTGAAAATTATTTTCACTGCATTGACATGTGATTCTCTAGGTGTTGCCTGAAATCTTGCTACTAGACACATTGCTTGCATAATGTCTAGCCTTGATGCAATTAAATACAATAGACTTCCAATCATTGATCTCTACAAAGTCTAATTTGCATCAGGTGACTCATTTGTTTTACTCAACTTGCAACTAGTAATCATGGGAGTACTAACTAGTTTACAATCCTCCATGCCAAACTTTTTAAGAATTTCCTTAGCATACTTAGCTTGAGATATAAATATTCCTTTTTCAGATTGTACTATTTGTAAACCAAGTAAAAATGGCATCTCTCCTAGCATGAACATTTTAAATTCATCTTGCATGAGAGTATCAAATATCTTACACATTTTATCATGGATACCACCAAATATGTTGTCATCCACATATAATACTACAATGATCATGTGCTCACCTTTAGATTTGAAATACAAATTGCTATCAGCATAACCTCTCTTGAATCCTTTTTGTTGCAAGAAGTGATCCAATCTTGAATACCAAGCCCTTGATGCCTATTTTAAACCATACAATGCTTTTCTCAATTTGCAAACATAATCATCATACTCTGACAGTTGAAATCCTTCTGGCTGCTCAATATATACTTCCTCTTCAAGGTTTCCATTTAAAAATGAAGATTTCACATCCATTTGAAATACTTTAAAACCTTTATACATAGAAAATCCAAGAAACATCCTAATAGGTTCTAATCTTGCAACTGCGGAAAAAGTTTCTTCAAAATCAATACCTTCTACTTGAGCATATCCTTTGCACACTAATCTTGCTTTGTTCCTAAAAATTGTTCCATCTCCATTCAGCTTATTTCTAAATACACATTTGGTGCCTATTACATTCTTGCTTGATGGTCTAGGAACCAATTGCCATGTTTTATTCTTTTCAATTTGATTAAGTTCCTCTTACATTGCTTTTATCCAAATTTCTTCTTTACTGGCTTCATCAAAGCTTTTTGGTTCAATCTAAGATAAGAGAGAAAAGTTCACGTGTTCCTTGTTCTTTGCAAGTCTTCTTATAGTCTACACATCTTCATTCTTTACACCAATTATCTAATCTGCATGAAGATATTTTTGCACATATTTTGTAGGAGCAAGTTCAACCTCTTACTCATTCTCTTCTCCATGTTCTTATTCTTATTTTGTTGCACCTATATCCTCATCATCTTATTCTATTTCAAGATTGTTTTTGGTAGACTTGTCTTGACTTTCATCAACCTTGACATGTACACTCTCTACGATTTTATTTAATCTCTTTTTGTAACATTTGTATTTATTGCTTTGATTGGAATACGCTAAAAATATCTCTTCATCACATCTTGACTCAAAACTATCCAAATCTTCATCTTCTCCTTTGATATAGCATTTTCTACCAAATACTCTCAAATTCTTGACTGATGTAGGCCTACCAAACCATAATTCATAGGGTGTTCTACCACTGTTAAATCTAATAAGAGCTTTGTTTGAATGTATATAGCAGTTTGTACTGCTTCTTTCCAAAATTTATCTATCAATTTTGCCTCATTCAACATGGATCTAGCCATCTCCTTCACAATCATGTTTCTTCTCTCTACCATGTCATTTTGTTGTGGTGTTCTTGGGGATAAATACTAGTGTTTGATTCCATAATATTCATAATATTCCATGAATTTGCTTGACATAAATTCTCCACCTCTGTCTAATCTGAGACATTTGATTCTTCTCCCAATCTCATTTTCTACAAGCTTCTTATAGATTTTAAACTTTTCAAGTGCTTCAGTCTTCTCCTTCAAAAATGTGGCCCATGCCATTCTAGTATAATCATCAATTAGTAGCATGAAGTATCTTTCCCCTTGAAACAATCTTGTTCTCATTGGACCACATAGATTAGTATGAATTATCTCCAAGGGTTTTTTGTTGAATAATCCTTTGTAGGAAACTTAAACTTTTTTTTCTTTCCTTGTTTACATCCTTGGCAGATAATATTATCATGCTTTGCAATCTTAGGAATATTTCTAACTAATCATTTTAAACTTATCTTTACCAATTTTTCAAAGTTTACATGTCCCAATCTTTTATGCCATAGTCAACTCTCATTTTCTTGGCTAATTAAACATGTTTGGCCTTCCACTTCACAAAATTATAGAGATTACTATCAATCCTTATCCCTTGAGCAATTGTTTTACCATTCATTCTTATCTTGTAGCCTTCAGAATCAAATACAACTTTGTATCCATTGCTTAGAATTCCTTTACCACGAATCTTAATAGTAGTATTATCACCTAGGCTTATTGAGCCTCCTTTTCTCATTTCAAGTTTAATGAATTTATTTTTATCTTCAGTCATGTGCTTGGAGCAACCACTATCAATTATCCATAGATCTTGTTCCTTTGCATGCAATGTTGTTTGAGCAATCATACCTTCTTACATACCTTCTTAGGTTTATTTTCAACCTTTTCTTCCTTTTTCTCAAAGACCTCAATTTTCTTTTCATCTTTGGGAGGTGTGTTTTTCTTCTTCTCATAATGGGAATTTGGTCTTACAAATTTTTCTCTACAATTTCTAGCTATATGACTGAAATTATTGCAATTGAAACACACTACATTCATATCAATTAAAGGAGTGAATAGATTTTTACTTATGAAATTTGTATTTCTCCTTGGAATGACTTTACACTCTTTGGCCCGATGACCAAAATTGTTACAAGTATACCAATACCCATTAAAATATGATTACTTGGTCATGGTGTTTCCTTCAATTGGATGTGGATGTCTTCTTTGTCGAGGTCTCCTTGGATAGTGTACTCCTATGAAACCATCATTGTTTGTTCTCTTATTATTTTTCTTCTTTTGTTGATCAAGAATCGGCCAATTAAATTTCTTGTCTTCAATTGATTCCTTCTCTTTAACAGATTTCTCAATTGTTGTTAACTTCTTTTTATCTTCAGAGGCTTCTCCTTTGTCAGATTTTTCACCATTGGGGAATAATTTTTCTTCTGCTCTGAATCTTGCATAGAGCTTTACAGAAGCATCAATAAATGAACTTTTTCTTTATTCAAGTCCCAAGCCTAATTTATCTTTATTACCTGTCTTTAGGGTACTTAGCAATTCATCTAGAATATTAGTACCGCCTTTTAACTTCAGACCTTTATTGATCTGCTCATTAGCTTTCTCTAATTCTTTTCTTAAGGCAACTATTTCTACCTCAATTTTTGAGCATCTATCCATCTCTTATTGCAATTTATATTTCATAACATCTTCAACTCTTTTGAGTTCTTCTACATGAACTTTCAAACCAACTATCACTTTATTAGATTCCTCAAGTTCTTGAGTTACTCTGTTAGTCTCCTTTTGAGCATTCTTTTTCAATTTTTTGTTTTCCTTCTTAATATCATCATATTTATCTCTTAACTCATCAAGTTCTTCAAGAGAACTGATTAATTCTCCTTCAAGATCAACAACTGCCTCCTCTTCTTCTTTAAGTGAATCTTCAATTTATGCATCTTCCCGATCCTTAATTTATTTATCCATAAATAGAAAATATCTTCTATCTTCTCACATTACAAGAGAGCGATCTTGATCCTCTTCTGACCTATCACTAGCATTAGATGCTTCACATTCTTCATTGATGTATATACTCTTCTTCTTCCTTCCAAAGTTATTTCTTTTTGGATAAACAGTTTTCTTCTTTTAGTTATCTTCTTCTTGCTTGGAATTGTCTTCTTTACCATATGGACACTTTGAAGCAAAATGACCTATTCTGCAACAATTTAAACACTTAAAAGGGAGCTTACCTTCATACTTGTCAGATTCTCTTCTTAACCTTCTTATGAAGTTTGCTTCTTCCTCGCCAGTTTCTTCATGATCATATGCAATAACAACAACTTTTTCTTTCTCATCAACTTCATCTTTTTCTTCCTTAACAATCTTAAATGTAGCTTCTCTCCTAGATGATTTAGCACTTGGCATTCTCATCTCATATGCAGTAATTATGCCATGCACCTCATCAAGAGTAAGTTTATCAATTTCTCTTCCTTCTTCGATAGCAAAAATCTTGGCATCATATTTAGTTTTCATAGACATGAGAACTTTCAACACAACTTCGTCTTTTAGATATATGCCATATCCCTTAATAGCATTCACTATATCATCAACTCTCAATAGATAATCTGCAATTTTTTTTTGCTTCAGTCATCTACAAGCTTTCAAATTTAGCTCTCAATATTTGTAGTTTTCCCAGCTTCACCTTTGAATCTCCTTCATAGATCTTATTTAGTTTTTCCTAGACATCATAACCAGTTTCACAATGCATAACCTTGCTATGCACAAAATCAGACAAGTTGTTCATAATGCAAACCAAGCTTTCTCATTATTCTCATAGTCCTTTTTCATTGCAACATCAGTAGGGCGAGCAGTAGGAGGAACATATTTGTTCTCAACTAACATCTAAACATCAAGTCCAAGAGAACCTAAGTATCCTTTCATCATAGAGCTCCATTTAGCAAAGTTTGTTCCATCGAATCTAGGTGGCTTACTTGAACCTTCCTGGCATGTATGCCATTGTGTTTGCTTATCCAAGATCTACCTGAGTTGATTAAGCTTCTACTAGGGAACCTAGGGATTTGATACCAATTGTTAGAACACAATGATCTACTGAGAGGTGGGTGAATCAGTAAATATTAAAACTTTTGGTTCTTAAAGACTTTTGCAGATTCAATCCTAAACTCAAATGTGCAGATTGAAACATGAAAAAATATAATAACCACAAGCACAAGAGAGATCAACACATAACACCAAATATACATGGAAAACCCAAGATGGGAAAAACCACAGTGAGAAATGTTGCTAGGATCTATTGTCCTAATCCAGCCTAACAAGCATCAAAGATCAATTACAAGTTTTAAGGGCTACAACCCCAAGGAAGCTTCAACTCCCTATTTCAGAAGCAACAGCTCAAGGATGCTACAACACCCTGATCTGAGCTACAACTCAATGCAAATGGAGGCTACAACCTCTTGGAAAATTACAAGTTCAAATATGCATATAAGTGGTTCTACATAAACCTGAGATGCATCAATACATGCAATACCATGTTGCACTTAATGCAACTTACACTTTGTTGTTGGAACTACACTCTCAGCAACACATGCTTCTTTTCTACACTCTCCTCTGCTCTACACTTCCTTCTCTACTATATTCTCAATTGTACATCTCTTTGTTCAACACTCTCCTTTTCTTTGCACTCTCCATTATTCTACACTTGTTGCTCTACAACATTCTCAGTTGTACTTCTCTCTTTTCAACACACAATTCACTTAGAGACTTCTAACTCTCCTTCTACAATGCACTTCAACTCTTAGAAAATTCTTGATTGTCTTTCTTTTTCACCAATGTGCAATTACTACCTTGGGATCCACTTCATAATACATATCAACCCTAGCATCATATTAGGGTTTCCCTTATTCGTTAGCTTCACCAGCAAGCTACCAATTCATCGAGCCACACACCATCATTAAGATATCAAATAAGGTTTATTAGATATCACCAAAACTATGCGTTGAGCCATACAACAATTAATTCAGTTACAGATAATTTCCCTTCATTCTCTTTTCCAAACCCTAAAATATGATTGTGCATTCAATGTGTTCTTTTGATTATTCGATTTGATCTTTATTTTTGTCTCAACAATCACCTCTACAATGTGTGTTGCCATTGTGTGCATCAAATCTCATTTATATTGGTCACTAGGTATATTTGGACCAATGAATTCTTCATCTATGTTAGTTACCAATTGAAAACCTCATTCACACCTAGTTAGTCATTTGTGATTACTGCATTTAAATATGGGTAATTGATCTATAGATTTTACACCATGATCCCACACTTTCCATTCATCGCAACACCTATACATCACCACCATTCAATTAGCTTCAATTTGACTATCGCCATTGATTCTCATCTCACGCCAAGCACCTATCACCATCTAATCTGTGTCGCTTGATCTCCACCGTTGATCAATCATATTGCTCTATTGTTGGGACACTTTACCAACTCTCTCTAAAACAAGCTAGTCACACTGATATGCTTGCAATGTTATCTAATCGGGTCCAAACCTACATGTCTTCCATGTCATCTCCACCTAATTCACAACAAAGATACAAATTATTACATCAAGCAATCATTCTTCACCACCTGTTCATCCCCATCACAATGTCTCAACATATCCGTTTCCACTAGATTCACTACATGCACTGTCCAATCAACAAGGGATAATCTACACCATTCCTCGCAGACCCGCATCTCCTCTTTTAGCCTCATGTGGTGGTGCGGTGTCTACCACTATCCTACATCTCCTCTTTCAACCTCGTGTGGTGGTACGGTGTCTACCGCTATCCTGCATCTCCTCTTTCAGTTTTGTGTGGTGGTGTGGTGTCTACCGCTATCTTGCATCTCCTCCAACTGTGGTGCGTGGTCATGTGGTGTCTACCACTTCATATTTAATACACAAATGGATTGTAGACACTCAAGCCTCACATCATATGACTCATTCATCTAATCTACTTCAGCCTCTTTTGATAATAGCACTTCTCATATTATAGTTGGTAACTCATATTGTAGTGGGTAACTTTTCACAAATTTGAATTTTAGGTTTAGGGACTATAGATGACTAGTGATTATATTGAAGATTTTCTCCTTGTTCCCATGATATTTGGCATTCTTCTCTATTTACCAAAAAATTTCACACTAGAGGGTAAGACAATTGATTTTTCATCCAATAATGTTGCCATTCATGATTATCATTGTTTAGAAGATAATTATTTCTTCAAGTAGAGCTAATCATGAGTCTAGCTTATATAGGTTACATGTTTTTGAGTCATCTAGTGGTTCATTACACATTTCCCATGAAGATTCCTTAAATAGTCTAGAATAAAAAAATTGTGTTCATGTTAACCACAAATATCTAGAGTAGTTTCAAGTATAGGAGATGATACTTGGTCTTCATAATATTTTATGCATAGAGGGAATTCATCAATGTTCTTTCAGCAAACATTATTAGGAGCCCTTTCCCAAGGGAAAGGATCATCATGATTATACCTTATTGGAGTTGATGCATAATGATCTTATGTCCTTTCCCACTCCTCTGATTTCAAGAGCCAAGTACATGATTACCTTTATTCATGACTAATTTTTTTGCACGTGGGTGCACTTTCTCAAGCGTAAGAGTGATGTCTTTTCCACATGTACAAGACTTTAAAGGTATTCATGGAGAAGAAATCAAGTTATTCCATTCAACAACTTCTCAAAGACAATCAAGGGAATATGTGAGCCAAGAATTTTAGGAGGGTGATCCCACAATAGTGGTTTACAATTTTTGGCCAAACTGGACACTGAAATTATTATTTTTAACTAAATCTTCACATTCGGGCAGCTATAGCAGCTAAACCATGAAGAATTTGAAGATAATGTAAACTAGAGTCTCATCACATTTTTTCTGTAGATTCTAAAAATATTTTTTTTCAAAATTTTTGGAATCAGTTTAGACTTCTTTTTCCATCTCCCACGAAAACTGGTTTTTTTCAAGAAATAGCATTTTAAAAAAGTGACGCAGACCGTATAACGCATAACCTTTTTTCCATGAAGGATAATATTCTAATTCTTTCAAATTTAGATTCATAACTCTAATATCTAGTGCTTCCACTTGGTTAGACAGTTTTTTATTGAATATTTTTTCTTTAATCAAGTTTCGAAGTCAAACCAATTACATTTCAGACATAGCAAGACCATATAATGCATAACTTTTTTTTGTATATATCGAAATTCAATTTGTTTATTTTTGTTGGATCAAGGATTTCAATATCTAGTGCACTCATATTTTTCAAAAAAAAATTTGATAATCTACTATTTTTCCACATGTGCAGAACATAGACCTTATTTTTCGATGAAAAACCTATGTTTAATAAAACTAAAAAAACAAATACATAATAAAACCAAAACATATTAAGATTATATTCGTTGGATAGCTTGTTCTGAGGACTACCTGATTCTAGTTGGGTTTGTGAAGATTCATCCATTTTCATCATCAACCCAAGCTCCGAAGTGCCAAAATTCAGGGTTTTTTTTGTGTCTCAGAGGAGGGATGAGGAATAAGGGGGGTTCAAATGAACCCCCAGGGGTTCGAGCAAACCCCTACGGGTTCACTCGAACCAGGGTTAATTCGAACCCCCCTTTTATAAGGGTTTTTGTTCGCATTTTTGGTGGGAAAGCATTAAAAGGGTTCGCCCGAACCCAGGCTCTAGCAAACCTCTAATGGGTTCGGTCGAACCAATATGTTTGTACGAACCCCTAAAACCAATATTTTTTCCATGCATTCATTTTCTGTGAGTTTTCCTTCCTCACTTCAATTGTAAACCACTATTGTGGCTTCACCCAGGACTATTACACTAAGCATGATATTCATCATTAGTTTATGATTCCATATACTCCTTAGTAGAATGGTGTTGCCAAATGCAAGAATATATCACTTAATGAGATGACCAATTGTATCCTTTAGTCTTGATATATGGCTCCATCCTTTTGGGATAAGGCAATCAATTGTGCCAATTATATTCAAAACCACATTTCTCATTGAGTGGTTTTGAATCACTCCAAACACTGGATGCTCAACATAAGACAATGGAGAAAAATATTCAACCATTCATTTTTGTTGGCTATTATGAGGATATGAAGACTTATCGATTGTTTGATCCTACCACAAGAGATGTCTACTTTTGTAGAGATATAATCCAACTTGATGAGGCTTTTCCATAGTCAAATTATGCATCTACTTCGTCTTCCTCACTACCTCCTATGCCTTCCTTATCTCATGAGGATATGTGTACATTGGAGGATCCTCTAGATGATGGTTCTATCTTTATTGTTGTTGTTATAGTTATTGTTATTTTTATTGGAATGACCACCATTTCCTCCTATGAGGCCAAACCTCCCATGCGAGTGAAATTCATATCATCCTCACTTTTGGAAACTCTACCCTTATGCTTCAATTTGATTGCCAATTTTCAAACCAATTGTATGTTTCCACCACCTATTTGGGCTCACAATAATTCCACGTGAAAAGAGTTAATCATGGGTTCAAACCAGAGGTTGTGCTTAAAAAACACACACTAAGCATTGACACTTAGTGTGGGCCCCTCTTTAATGTTACTTTTTTTCCATTTATGTTCTCATGCAATTGTGTTCATAACTTTTTTTGAATTGTACAACAAAATTTTGACAAGACACAAAATATTACATTATTTACATGGAAAGAAAAGCTAATGGTTCAAAGACTTAAAATAACTACTTCTGTTAGTCTTTATCAAACAATCCATAAAATAATATATTGTATATTATAGCCCGCACAAGTAGCGGAGTTGGCTTGGGCTATAGGTTTGCTCCCCACAGGTCCTGGGTTTGACTCTAAGACCCGAGTTTAACCGATGCACGTGGTTTGCGGGTTATTGTGTGCATTCCTAGGGGTGACTCTCCCCATAAAGGGAACGTTGGGCTGAGTCGTGGAGACACCCCTGGGCTACCAAGAATAAATATATTGTATATTATATAAAATTAAAATTAAAATTACATTATTAGGGTTGCGCAAGATGTTCGTTGGTGAAAATGATGGAGTAATCGTGCGAAATGGTGGCTAATGGATAAATGAAAACAAGGAAAGCAACGTCTGATCTTGTGGAGGTAGACATCTGTGATGAAATAAAATAGGATATTTCACTACTCCACGAATCTGCCATCATATGTAGAATAATTGGACCGAGATGGGGGAGAAAGCAGATCTTGGACTGGGTGAACTCAAACAGGATAACAGAGCATGTAATTAAATTTTTGCCTAATGGTTTCTTTATTGTGGCCTTCTTATCGAAAGAATATAGAGAAGAGGTATGGACCGAAGGGTTGTGGAAGATCAGAGACTCTTAGATCTATATGCAGAAGTGGGTCGCGAGATTTAATCCAAGAGATTATGAACCTTACAATAGCCCTAAGTGGATCTGGTTGTATAATCTGCCCATTGAATTATGGCCAGAGGAGTGCTTGGAAAAAATTGGTAGAACGCTTGAAACCCTAATTGACAGAGACATCCCTTTACTCAAAGAGAACTCATATTTTTATGCAAGGATCTAGATCATGATGGTCTAAAGTTTCCCTAGCAACATCAAACTAAAAACAGCACAAGGAATTTGGATACACGGAATTGAGATCAAAGAAACAAAATTTAACTGTTCTAATTGCAGAGGATGAAATCACGCAACAACTACATGCACAAAACCAATAAAGAAACAAGAATTATGGCGGTAGTAGGAGAAAAACTCATTGACAAAGAGGGAAATTGTAGATCAAAAGAAGGAACCCAAAGGTTGTGCCCAGATCAAAAATTTGAGGAAGTAGGATAAAAATTTCAAGAAAGAAACACCAACTGCCTTGTTGCACTTGGACAAGCTGTTGGAGTCGCGGGGTATCAGTGGAGTAGCTGACACATTAAAAAAGGTGGAATCTGAAACGAATACCAACAACACGAAAGAAAAGAAAATGGAATGTTCCAAACCAGACAGTGGCAAACTAAATTCAAAGGAGATAGAGCATTATACAAAGACCGATAGCGAGGAAGAAGAAGAGTTTGATGAATTGGGCATCATAGATATAAGGTATATATCTCAGACAGCATCAAAGTTTTTGGGAATCAACTTCAGTGACACCAAGAGGAAAGGTCAAAAAATAGACAAACAAAAATGAAAGGAAAAGGGAATCACAAGTGTCAAGAACTTCCTACTCAATGCTAAGAGGGGTACCTCATCCCTTAGGAAAACATGAAGATCCTTTCATTAAATATTAGGGGCATAACACCCCTAACAAATAGTGCATAATTAGGCACCAATTAGATATTTCAAATTTTGATGTTGTCTTACTTCAAGAAACTAAGATCAACAGGGATGGAAGAAGAATATTGAAGATGATAGGTGTAGAGCCTCTCTAATGTCTAATTAACTTGGTGCTACAAGGTATACACACAACTTAGATTCTCTAAGATCCCTAACTAAATAGTTCATCTTTCACGAGAGGTCTATATTTAATTATCAACCAGAGAGTCATAAACTTTAGACAATGCTGGAAAAATATATGCATTCACATTTTCTAGGCACATCCTACATCAGTGCAGTATAGGTGAATACACATGTACAAAAGATGGTAAAAGTTAGAAAGTGAAGTAAATTGCTAATAATTCATAAAATAGGGAAATGAATATAAACTATTACCTATATGCTACAGGTACCTAATGCTTAAGATTGTAACTATCAACTGTTAAAATTGTAGTGTCCTAACCTACTTAATTCCTCTAGAGTATGAAACCAAACATGAAGCTACAGAATTCAATTCATAAATTACAACACAAGCATATAACTGGAAGAGCTCTACTAACTAAATTCATTAATGCATTATCTAATCTAACAATAGAAATTGAAGTGGGCTAGTAGTACTTCAAGTGACCCTTTCTTGAGTTGTTGCTTCCACAAAAGTTGTCAAAAACTCACTTACTCAACAAATCATGATATTAAACCAATTTTCTTTATTGCATTCTAACACTAAACTCTTACATAAAATCCAAAAAGAATTTGTTGAAAATTTTGTATTCAACAACACAAATTCTATTGCTACAACTATTGAGTAATAGTGGAAAATAGATAAACAATTAACTAGCAACTATCAACTAAATTTCCTCCTTGATAGAAGATCCCACTTTATAGGGTCTGTGAGGAGTTTCATTATTCATGGACTAAAAACAAACTCATAAAGCAACTGCCAACTATCCCTCAAAGGTAGGAAGAGGACTTAGTCTAAAACAAAAAACAATAACTATAAAGCAGTTCAGTAGAGAAACCAATTAGAATTCTATGCCCAACTATTTAATTGCTTTCATAAAGATGTGTTCCTAAGAACAGTCTTATCATAAATTAGTCTTGCTAAGAGTAGACTCCTTCTCCTAGTTTTCTTATTTGGTGAGAAAGAGTGTTATGTGGTGACTCATGGCTGATCAATAAATGATCACCTTTGTTCATTTTGAAAGTGTCACCCTTGGCCATTTGACTTCTTCTCTACAACCATCCACAATCATGTTGCGCGCTGAGAAACCTGTTGTTACAGGTTGACAGTCCTTCTTGTTGCAAGGTGTTAGTCTTATTTCTAAGGCATCCTCATTATTAACAATCATAAATTAAACATAGAATCATACTAGAAATTTCATAGACATTCATGCATTTATATAAACATATATAAACATAACATATTTTCATTTCCACATACTTAAAAACAACTTAAAAGTATATAAAAGGCATATAAAAGGTACAAAGGTCTTGGTAATGTCTTTGAAACTAAGCAAAAAAAATGATAAAAACATAAAATAGTAAAATGAAAATTAACCAATGATTGAGCCCATCAACAGGATGGGAGAAGGAATTCTCAAAGTCCACTAGCTCTTCAAGGGGACTTGGCATCCTTTGGTGGGAAAATAACATGATGATTAGGTTGATACAAAAGGAAATGAATTGGATATTATGTGAGGTAAGAGCTCTCAATGTAAATATCGAGTTTTTGCTATTTAATATATATGGTCCTATCAAAATCCAAGATAAGATTTCATTATGGAATACTCTTGGAAAATTGGTCTCTGATTACCACAGTAGAAGGATAATTTCATGGGTGGTGACTTCAATGTGGTTTTCAGTTGCGATGAAAAATGGGGGGAGCTGGCAGGATCCCTCCATCTATGAACGACTTCAGACAATTTGACATATCTATTGAACTCCTCGATGGTTAGAATTAAAAAAATGGATCATACACCTGGACCAATAGAAGGGAGGGATTTATGCAAATAAAGGAAAGACTGGACAAATTCCTCTATTCCAAGGAATGGCTTTCCTCAAACTTCAATTTGTGCTCCAAAATTCTACTGGACTCTCGAGCTAAGACCATATGCCTATAGAGCTTACAATAAACATAGATTCTAATTAGCATAAAAGTTTGTTCAAATTTGAATGGATGTGGTTCAAAAAGCCAAAATTGGTTGTACTAATAGAACAGTAGTGGAACTCGAGTCCTTCCTGCATAGGTACAAAAAGCTTCATGTTTAAATGCAAGTTGTGGCACATCAAAAACAAACTCAAGCAATGGAATAGAACTTCCTTCAAAAAAATCTTTGCTTAAAAAGAGCAAATCGAAGCAAAATTGGGCAAGTTAAATGAGAACATAATATCTCATGGGATGTTCTAGGAGGAATATAATGAAGTTTTAGCTAGGGAGGAAGAATTTTGGAGAGCAAAGTCATGAGAAGTATGGCTTCAAGAAGGGGATTCAAACACAAAGTTCTTCCACAATACAATAAAACTAAGAAGGGCCCAAAACAAAATAACAGAGATTAAGTGTGAGGAGGGCATTATGCTCGACTCCCTAGAAGGAATTCAGCAAGAAGCAATCAATCATTTTAAAAATCTGTTGTGCCCATCTGGGGCTATGGATTCCCTCTATCTCGAGGACACTTTTGAAAACATCCTATGTACTATAATGGAGGAAGAAAATGAATTGTTGACCACCCCGTTCTCTAAAGAGGGTGTAAAAATGATGGCTTTCCAACTTCACCCGAGTAAATCTCCAAGTCTAGACAAGTTCCCAACACTATTCTTCTAAAATTGTTGGCACATCTTGGAGAACGATGTAGGGAACCAATTGAAGAATTTAGAAGAAAGAAGAAATTTGTGAAAGATCTAAATAACACACTTTTGGTATTAATTCTTATAAACGAAAATTCCAAGTACCTTCAGTCAATATCGACCAATCTCTTTATACAACACGATATATAAAATTTTGTCAAAGGCATTATCAAATAGACTTAAGAAGACACTAGGGAAGATTATTTCGTACAATCAGAGCATTTTTACCCCATGGAGGGACATCGTAGATAATATAATTATCACCGATGAAGCAATTCACTCGGTCAATAGAGATCGCTCAAGCACCATGATGATTAATTTGGATGTAAGCAAGGATTACAACTGTGTTAAGTGGAGATTTATGTGCAAAGCCCTGAAATATTCGGATTTGATAAAGCTTCGATCGATATGGTGTTTTTTATATCCCCTTCGTAAGATACTTTTTATTGATTAATGGTCTTTTGTGTGGTTCTTTGAAGGTGCTAACAGCCTCCGTCAAGGTGATCCTATATCACCATTTTTGTTTGTCATAATTGTGGAGGCTCTTGGTAGGCTCATTAACAAATCTCGATTGGAAGGTAGGTGGAAAGGCCTGAGTGTGGCCAAGAATGTGGATTCCCTCACTCATCTGCAATTCACAGATGACACAATACTATATGGAGAGGCTTCCCTTGGTGAGGCTAAAGAAGTGAAAAGAGTGTTGGAGAAATATTTATAATGGTCTCTGGTTAGCTGATAAACAATGATAAATCCAAGATTTACTTTTTAATAAAAAGAAGCACCTACAAAGAAAGATTGTGTTTGTGTTGGGATACTCAATAGACTTTATCCCTTGTAAATATGTAAATATATGGGGGTACATGTGTTTAAAGGCATCGTGAGATCTTGTTTATGGGAACAAATAATAAAGATGTGTAGAGATAAGTCTTTGGGACTAACATTAGATGGTTGCATAATGATGGTGTGAGTTGTCCTTTCAGCAATCCCAATTTACTGTATCTAGCATGCAGCTAACACCTAAGGCTTCTTCCAACTTGAACAATACTCTGAAGAAGTTCTTATGGGATGGATCAAATGAGCAAAAGAGAATAGCCCTCATTCACTAGGAAAACGTCTGTAACTTGAACAAATTGAAGCTGGTGTAGACATCAAAAAACTTGAGAATCTAAAATGGCACTTGGGGCAAAACTGGTATGGAACATGTATCAATCCCATACAAAGCTACGGTGCAAAATTATGCAGAGAAAATACCTTGATTCATCTAGTCCTTATAGAATTTTAACAGTTGCAAACCCTCTCAATGGGTCACATGTATGGAAATTTAGGCATATAATCACAGACCACATTACATGGTAGGTCAGCAATGGATGCTCAGAGAGCTTTTGGCTCAACTCTTATGGGGGGCATAAATTGTTGTTTGATTGGTTAGACCTAAAGGAGTGTAAGGGTATACTTTAAGATTTATTAAGAAAAAACATCAAAGATAATGTAAAACCAAAAACACATGGAGGCTGGAGTTGGTTGGATTTCTCATCGCTACCAAATGAAGAAAATGCTAAACAATACCTAATGTCATGAAAGACAAATCAATTTGCCTCAATAATGAGTTATGTCACCAAAAACGAGAAACTGAAATCGAAATGGCAAAGACAATGGAAAAATGACGAGAAACGGATTTTATATACAAATATAATTTCAATCATATTATTATAAATTCTTGTCCCATATATAAAAAAATGCATGCAAGTTAAAAGTTTGTCAAATATAAAATATAATAAAATATAAACCAAGAAAATTATATCACTTTAAAAAAATATTATATCACTTTTACAATATTTCATTAAAACAAAAAATAAACTATATAAAAAAAATACTTATAATTAGAAAAAAACTTAAACTTTATAATCTATATTAGAAAAATCCAAAATTATAAAACTTTTTTATATTTTATCTTTAATTTAGTTTATAATAAAAATTAAAAATTAGTTATAAACTGAATTAGACCTCTATTTACACTACTAGCGTAGCATGCATAAAAAATGGACATTAATTCTGTTGTTTCGAAGACCTCTATTTACACCATTCCAGCCTCTATTAAGGCCCCTTTCCCCTTCCTACTCTCTTGAAAACAGCCAGATTTTTGTTTAGACTTCAATGTAACACAGCCAGTTCTCATGCAACACACCATTCAATTTTTAAGGCTTCGAAGCGGCATAAAAATATTTCAGTTGAACCAAAAATTCGAGAACTCCCTGCAACGGCAAGAAATGGAAAAATAGCCTACAAACGGCCCTAGGAAACGAAAATGGCGTTTAGCCCGTCAGAACGTGAAACGGAGCCCTGCCGTCATGTTTCTCGTAACATAGATAATGAGGAAGACAAGATTATTTGGTGAGGAGCCAAATCTGGATGCTACTCAGTGAATCTGGGTTATCAAATACAAAGTCTTGCATCAGGCAAGAGTTGGCTGAGGAAATTATGTTGGAGCAAGTGGGTGCTCTTGAAAGTTGGAGCATTTGCATGGACTGCTCTCCACCGTCGTATCCTAACTGGGGATATACTGTAGAAAATTGGCATTGAAGGGCCAAACTGGTGTGTTATGTGCACAGCCAACCAGGAAGCTTCTGATCATCTCCTTTTAAATTGCCCTTTTGCCTACTTCTATTGGGATTGCCTACAACAAAAATTGGGATGGTCGAGCCCACATCAAAACAACCTAATTGACATATTTCTAGGATGGTCTAATGGAAAGAGAGAATCACTCTAGGGACATATTTGGACTGCCTGCCCTGCCATCCTGATTTGGAACATTTGGAAAGAAAGAAATAGAAAGATCTTTAATGAGAAATCGATGACTGTAAATAATATAGTAGAATTGACATAGAGAAATATATCGGAATGGTTGAACACCCATATAAAAGACCAAAGAAAGGCAAAGTTCACAATGTGGGATGAAGTGCTAATGAAAGAATGGTGCTCTCTGAAATTCCCCCTTCATTCCCAATTTAATGTCGATCCAAAAGAGCGTAGGGTTGGAGCCAAATGGGCTCTTCCACCTAAGATTAAAAATGAATACTAATGGGGCTTCCCGAGGGAACCCCGAGAAGTCTCGGGCCAAGTGCCTAATCTGAAATTGCTACGGTGATTTGGTTTGTGCAAAATCAATTAATCTTGGTGAGGGCACAAATAATTCAGCGAAGATTGAAGCAATTTTATTGGGGCTCCAGATGTGCAGAGAGCTAGGAATATCACATATAATTGAAATCAAGTGTGATTCAATGGTTTCAGTAAACGCAATCAAGAAAGGAAAAATAGGTCTTTGGGATCTACAGCCAAAGATAAACAAAATAAAAGAAATGTTTCAGGAAATCCATGTGGTTTCAATCTATCACATCTTTTGGGAAGCGAACCGTGTTGCAGACCTGTTGGCAAATAGAGGAGTAGATTAGAGCAAAGATTTCATATCGTCTGATTTTTTCAAAACCTGAGTTGGCCTGGATTCAATTCGTAAGATCGATTGGGAAAACATTGTGGGAACGGAAGAGATCAGATAATCACAGAAATGCGTCGCACAAAATCCCAAGAATGCTGGCACAATCTGGCCTCTCGAGCAGGAAATTACTATTCACATGTCCTTTGCATTCAGTGGTCGGACTTATAAAGCAATATGGTGAGGCTCGATTAACTGCATCACTTGTTGCGTTGAGGTCATGACTAAGAAAGAAGATTCAACATTCGAATGCAAATGTCCCAGGAGAACCCCAAAGACCAGATCAAAAGGGTATTCTAGATCACAGATGAAAATGGCATAAAGGCCATTAAAGGCGTTATCGGGGAGGATAGATCGTCACATTCACGACAAAGATGTATATCTAAGTTATTAGATTTCCACAATCCATAAGAGTATGAAAGATGTATATCTTCTATTTTTTGACACTGTGATGGAGGCGCTGGGCAACAAGGATCTTGCCATGGGATTGGTCCATGCACTCATCAATCCCGACATGCGCTCAGTGTTCGCAAAAGAGATTGATATGTTACATGTGAACCCAAGAATGAATGAATGATTGATTATTAATGACATCCCCCAGATGATCAGTTTATATGACTGAACATTGAAATTTTAATCATTTTCATGCTCTTTTCAATGTCCGTCTTTTTATTATAGATCTTGATCAAGAAGCCAGCAGTTTTGAGGGGTCTTGTCTCCTTAATATTTTCTATTATAGATCTTGATTAAGAAGCCAGCAGTTTTCATGGAGGCTTAAATTTGACAATAGACCCTGCCTGTTAAACATTTTTTTTGTGACAGTTATTTATTTGAAGTTGCTTTTCAAATATTAAAGATTATCTATTTTAATAAAAATATATGTAGATTGAAAAAACATATATAAGAATAATTACATAAAAAATTTGATAGTTTAACTAAAAAATTTCTTTTCAAGTGATACAATCTTCCTAAAAATTTAATTGTATTTTACAGCTAAAATTACTAAATACGACCATACGGCCATCAAATTTAAGCCCTGGACTTACCTATATGGGGACTTTCCACTTTTATCTCAACGACTATGGCGACCTCCTGATCCCCGAGCGAGCAAACTGTTCGGGTCAACAACCTGGCCAACTGTCAAAACAAAAAAGAAAAAACATTGTACGTGTGATACAGGATGACGGCTGGATGGCCGGTGGCAGGTGGGGTGTAATAATAGGTTTCACCCTTAGACGATGTTTCGATATAGTTTGAATATAAAGGAGCACAAACCATTTCATCATTTGTAAAATCTACAATTTACACGTTCCCAATAGGTGGCCAATTATATCACTAAACACTATTGATCCATTGATTGGAAATTTACGATCTCACCCTATGGTGGGCCCAATCTTTTTTATTTATTTAAGCATGGATCTTACCAAGGAGTGTTGTCAACGAAGATAATTGTTGGGCTCCCACATCCTCAAAAGGCTTTTAGAGTTCAAATCTTTAATCACTACACCAACTTTTTGATAGTGTCCTCATTCAATGGTTAACACATCCCCAACTAGGAATATAGGGTAATTAAAATTTCATGGTACATTGTTCATTGGTGACACACGTCATTAATCATATCATCAAGTGTACCAAGGGCCACAAGGAGGTACAAAATAATATTAGCCATTTGTGATGTTAGCAAGACGATAAGCACTGAACCTTCTTTTATGTTTATGCTCATGATGTTGCACCAACCATGTAACTAGAAAGTGATCTAATGGCTTGTGCAATTCAATGAAGATCCACTTGTAGTTGTATAAATAGAATTTATTTATTGGTCATAAGTGATTCCAATAAGTTGTGGTGGCCCCTCACTTATTTTTTATTAATTTAATTACTATATTGAATAATGTATCAATAAAGTGATTTGTCATGCTTCCACACTTCAAATGTGATGTTTAAGCTCAATTTTTTGGAGATTATATCATTGGTTTATTAGAAGATGAGATAGAATGAGGTGAGACCTAAAGTTTACATTCATACGAGAATGTCAATAAATGATCTAGTAGTTTAATTGGTTGATGTAATGCTAGAAAAGAAGAATATGAAATTTTAAAGGGAAGTTGCATAAGTCCTATGCCCCACAACAAGAAAAACCATATTTTTCTACAAATTCAATGAATAAAAAGTAATAAAAAAAATCATTTCAAATTTGATTTTTATGTATCTAATAATTTTTTTGGAAAATCAGGTCTAAGAGTTGTATAGAGCATTAAATCAATTTACCAATGTTACAAGAAATGAAAAAAATATAGATTCAAGCCACCATTTATGAACTTGGAAATGAAAATAGGTAGATATGACATCAAAAGACAATAACACTCACCAACATCAAAATTTAGAAATAATTAGCAGCACTAAAAATTGCTCAGAACTAGCTTTTTGATTATATGTTTGTAAAATTTTGATTTTGCACAGTCAATTTATGTTTAATTTTGTAAAATAGGTCTAGAAAGTAAAAAAAGGATAGTCAAGTGGCCAAAAAATAGCCACTGGTCACCTAGGCACCCAGATAAGTAGTTGGTAATTGAACGTAAGCCCTTCGTCACCAATATGATCATGGGCTAGGGGTATGGCAGAGTTTGACAATGGTGACTAGGCAACAAATCATGACAATGGTAGCAACTAGGCAAAAACAATGATCAGTCACCAAGAAGAGGATTGGTGACTCATGAAAAATTCACCAAAAAATAATTGGTGGCCAAAAATATGAACGATCCCCAAAATGATTCAATATTATCAACCAGAGTAGAAACTGACAACTCGGCTCTTGTTGTCTTTCACATCCACAATTACGTGTTGCCATGGAAATGGCGTGAAGAGAACAATATCTACGCAATAAGCCATCATAAGCATTATTGGATCAATGTAATAAATTATATTATTTTTGCTTTTCAGCTGTAACACGTTTAACATAAAATACAGCCCATGAGACCCACCCAAGCTCACCCTGTTTGACATGGGCGGAAGGCATAAAACACGGATGAGGAAACTGAATCCCACGGAAAGTCGGAATAAGCAAGTTAAACTACCTTTATTGGTATCTTTAATTAATTTATTCATATCCCACAGAAAGTCGGAATAAGCAAGTTAAACTACCTTTATTAGTATCTTTAATTAATTTATTCATATCCCTCACCCGAATCGTTCGCCGTCTGATTTGACTAAATTTCTAATCTTCCATGGCTGACTTACTCAGGGCAATCGTTAAGCTTTAGGCAGCTATAAATATTTTGCCGTCTATATTTGCGATAAATGCCTCTAATTGTGAAAATGGATAAGCTCAGAGTACGTAAGGAAACAATGTGGTCGGATTTGCCTGAACATTTGATGGAGAGAGTACTGGAATACCTTCCAGTGGACTGCTTCTTCCGTTTCAGGGTTGTTTGCAAGAGCTGGAATACTCTCTTCTCATCACAATATTTCAATTCCATAGCGAGAAATAGCCAGCCGTTTCTCATTCTTTGCCCCTGCAACACCCAACTGCCCTTGCTACTCTATTCCTTCTTCACCCGCACTTGGCGAACCATTTCTTTATCTTTCACACCTCATGATTGCCCCATCAATTTCAGAGGATCGGCTTCTGGGCTGCTCTTGGCAGACATTAGCCCCAATTTCTGGTTTGGCTATAAGTCTTCAACGCTATGTGTTTGCAATCCTCTTAGCAAAAAGTACTCGACGCTGCCAGAAATGGCTTCTGTGAGTAGAATTATGGCTAAGGCAATTTTACCAGAGGAGAATAAGACGGATGGATATACAGTCATGGTGATGGACATAAGCAGAACGGATAAAGTTGAAGTGGAAGTGTATAACTCGACGACCAAGTCATGGAAAGTTGCAGGCACCATTCCTGATGTGGTTATAAGAAACGAAAACGTCTTCTTCTTCAACGGCTCTTTATTCTGTATGACTGCAAGTGGCGGCGTAATGGCCTACAATGTTGAACAGGGAATCACCACAATTATGGCTATTCCCACAGCAGACGCCAACAATTTGCGGGTACGGCTTGTTTGTTGTAAGACTGGTGTGTTTGCTGTTGGGGCAATCGAAGATGATTACTGTTTGAAAGGCGTAATTATGTGGGAGTTAGTTTTTCACAAGGCGGCGAAGGGGGATTATAAGTGGGAGGAGATTGGGAAAATGCCCAGTTCTGTGTGTGAGGAATTCAGGAGGAACTCGAATTCAAATTGGTTTGATTGCGTGGGTGTGGGAGATAAGATCTGTTTCAGAGCCCACGAAAGCATGGAAATACTTGTGTATGATGGGAGCACAAGCTCTTGGAATTGGCTGCCCAGTTTTCCTGCAGATTTGAGATATGTGAGCATGAGATGCCTTCCACTGGAAATTATGACTGGTACTAAATTCTCTTAAGTCTGGTTGTAATTTTGTGGTGCATCAACAATGGGAAATCAAAACTTGTATGAATACGATGATACCAAGAATGTGTGGGACTAAGGGCAGAAGGTGCCAGATAGAGTTGTGAACGGCTTTCTTTGATTGTTTATTTTATAAAAATAAATAGCTGGTTAGCTCAGCCGACATGATCGACAGGTAAAGATAGAGATTGAAGATCTGGGAATTGGATTTCCATTTTCTCCGAGATCTGTGGGCCATCAAACGCTCAATTGAAAAATAATAAAAATTTAGCCACTTGCATATTTTTGGTTTGAAAGTTGTTTAGTTATGTCGGCATTTGCTTAAAGGTTTTTCTTTTTTAATTTTAACATAAAGTGGAATTATTTATCATTATTGTGTTTAAATGAGATGATTGGTAGAATGGTAAGCTTTCAGAAATAGTGAGTCTTATTTTTTAATTTTGTTAGGTTGATAAACAATAAATTTTTAAATTATTTTAAGTAGAGTCAATTATATCAATTTATACTTATATTTTGATACTTTAAAATTGTTTTTTACAGGTTTTATATCAGATTTTATTACAATATTTTTATCATATAAATTTTTTTAATTCTAAATTATATCAATTTATGTTTAACTTTTTTATAAATGAATTGAGGGTTCTATAAGGACCCTATTCAAAGAGAAAGCTAGATTAAAAAAGAGCAAGTTGAATTGAATTAGATACTCAAGAAGGAAACAAAAAATCAAAGACATCCACCAATGATGCCAATTTTGGCACACTTTTAAAATATACAAACCACCTCAAACTATTGTAGACCGCACACCTATCCACCACCCTTTAAATTGTCACATATTTACTCTTCCCACTGTTAGGGTTAGAAGGTAGATATGTAACAAGTTAAATGCAAATTTAATCAATAAAACAATGAAATAAAACACACATAGACAAATTAACACAAAGAATTTAACGTGGTTCACCAATCCGGGCTACATCCACAAAACCACAACCATCCAATGATTTTATTATCTAGTGCAAAAAGTTATTACAATCTTGTGAATAATCGTCTTCTCATACTGCAACCCCCATCCCAACCACTTATAACAAGCATTTTAGAAGCTTCCAAAATTAGGGTTCTACAAAGTTGGTTTTTTTTTCTTTTTCAATCATGACACGAAAAAGCAGGAAAAAAAAATTCTTGAGGCCTGCCACTCCTAAACCCTCAGTTGGGGCCCAGTCTAGCCCCAAACCCCGACAAGGATACATAAAGAGTGTACAATATAGCATGATCTATCACCACATACCAACACCCACAAACATTAGCCAAAGGATTAGTCATCTAGCATCCTACACTATACTTAATGTGCTAACCAATTTAAATTCCCCAACTATTGAAACACCATTGTCCAAGCTTCACCCTAAGCTCTAACAATTGGTGTAGTTGGGAACAATAACACCCTTAATAATGTAGTAAATAACAAGATGTCCCTACATGAACAATCCTTAATAAATCCACATAAGTTTCCATATCTTTGCAGAAAGAGAAAACTTCATCTTGTTGATCACAAAGAGTATCAAAATCCTTTCAAAATACAACCAAATCCTCATGTATCTTTCCCAACAAGCTATCCCTCAAGTTTGGGAACTCCTCTTCAACAAATCTTCTTCCCAATTCAATAAGATAGAGGGAAGAAATTGGTGGAAGAGCCAATCCCTCACAAACACATTCTTGAGATACATCTAGAATTTCTCTCTAAATTCCAAGGCTAACCAACATCAAAGTTTTTTATCCTATCATGAACCATAATAGTGTTGATGAGACTTAAAGAGGGTATAGGTCCAAAATGGTGAAAGTTTCCTTCAATCCATGGATTAAGGTAATTTTTATATTCTATGAGTCACATCTTCAGTAATGGAACTACTAGTACCACATTTTATATGTTTGTACTTAGCACTACATAATTATTTGATGTAGTTTCAAAAATTGCATTCCCTTGCAATTTCACCTATGTTTTGTGTCCACTTTGGTGTCCATTCCCTTAGTATTTTTTGTAGAATCATGTTATCCCTTGCATTATTATTTTTCCTCCTTAAGATGTTCAAGCATGTTCTTTCTCATGGTCATCTTTTTGGGTCACTTTTTTGTCCACCCTATGTTTTTCTATTCTCTCATTATTTTTGAGCTTAAATTGTCTAGACACTAATTCTTCATGCATACATTTGTATGTTGCACTTGTGTCCTATGATAATTTATCATTTGAAGGCTGTTTTTGAGTATTTTTCCACTTGTCACCTTCCCAAGTTAGTGGAAATGGATTCAGATGATTCCAAATGGCTCATCAACCTCTTCCTCTTCCCTCCTCTTTTTTTGAATCTTTCATTTTTTCATTCAAAATTTCTCTTGGCTCTTTTTGCTCTCATAGCTCTCTCTCTCAAGCTATATGGCATTGTACAACATTCTCTTACATCTCTCTTGTCATCTTGAATTTCTCAAGCCTCTAACGGTGATATTATTCTAGAGTTTCTCATTTTTATTGCAAGAATTTCTTTTCATGTGCCCCTAAGCACCTTGGGATTATCGCATCCCTCTTTCTTTCATTTTAGCTTCACTAGTGTACATAATAGCTCTAACAATTCCCATGCACACTTGGGATTGGATCATTTACACACTCTTTTTATCTATCTATCTTGACTATATGTGGCTATTGAAATACTAAAATATGGTTTTAACTGAGGCAAACCCCTAAACAACCCCAAAATATTTTCTCTCTCTTTATGTTCCAGGTTTCATTGAAGAATAAATAGCTCCATTCATTGATATTTTCTTTAATATTTGTGTTTCATTTTTTATTTTATTTGACCTTAATATTTGAATAGATTTTATCATAGTTATTTTCATAATCATAATTTATCTATCCCTTGAGTTGTTCCTTTTATTTTCTATATGTGCAGGTGAATTTCTCATGTCTAGCTATACTCGTGATTTCATGTTTGGACTAAATGACGACATAACATGAGGATGTATGTGTGATGTACTAATCTTCTTCGTAGAGACTTTCAAATTTTCAACTCCATGTTCCTCGTTGCATGTATTTTTCATTTTTGTAATAAATTTTATTTTTATGTTTTGAAATATTTTCACCAATTTATTTTCCTTAATATTTTAGTTAGCTATTTGTATTTATTTTAAGAAATAAGTATAGTTTTAAAGAAATTTAAAACTAGGAGTTTGTCTGTGTCTTGGGTGAGGTTAACTGTCAAGGAAGATTTCCTATGTAGAAGTTAATTTTTTCATTCAAAAAAATTGCAATAAGATATGCACTAAGAACAATGAAAGAATAAATTAGGATAGAATTTCTAGAAGGTTAATATTTTGAGTAACTTGTAAATATGGACTACATAACATAATATTTGTTACAACTAGCTTTTAGAATAGGTAAGGGAATTTTAAGCTTTCAATATTTATGCATGAATTTTAACTATATAAGAAAGCTAAGATAGATTTAAAATAATCTAATTATAGTTGAGTCAATATTGAAAATAAACTCTATACAGAACCTGTGATTATATTTTTTATAGAAAAATTAAATAATACAATATGACACTATTGGTTTTGGTATATGAATGCTTTATTGTCTTTTATATGAGCTTATAAATAATTTAAAAATGTTTAATTTAAAGTGTGTAGGTTTGTGGTGTTCTATCAAGATTTAGCTATGTATTTTTTAAGCCAATCTAATTGATCATTTTTCTTGAGCAATGGATAACAAGAACCTATCTATCATGAGCATGAATATTTTAGTTAAATCATTACAATTAGGTGGTGCTCATATGGGTTAATTATCAATACTACCTAGGAGGTCACCCATCCCAATATTACATTGACTCAAGTGTACATTATCATAATTTTTTCCCCAATATTAAGCTCACTTAGCTTTCTACCCCGTCTATAAAACCTTCAACAAATTATGTTGTGTTAGAACACAATTATCTACTAAGAGGGGGTGAATTAGTAGATATTAAAACTTTTGGTTCTTACAGACTTTTGTAGATTCAATCCTAAACTCAAATGTGCAGATTGAAACATGAACAAATATAATAACCATAAGCACAAGAGAAATCAACACATAACACCAAATATACATGGAAAACCCAAGATGGGAAAAACCACAATGAGAAATGTTGTCCTAATCCAGCCTCACAAGCATGAAAGTTCAATTAGAATTTTTAAGGGCTACAACCCCAAGGAAGCTTCAACTCCCTATTTCAGAAGCAAGAGCTTCAAGGATGCAACAACACCTTGATTTGAGCTACAACTCAGTGCAAAAGGAGGCTACAATCTCTTGCAAAATTACAAGTTCAAATATGCATATAAGTGATTCTACATAAACCTGAGATGCGTCAATACATACAATACCATGTTTCACTTAATACAACTTACACTTTGTTTTTGTAGCTACACTCTTAACAAAAAAATATTTTGTTCTACACTCTCCTCTACTCTAGACTTCCTTCTCTACCATATTCTTAGTTGTACATCTCTTTGTTCAGCGCCACTCTCCTCTGCTCTGCACTCTCCTTTATTTTGCACTTGTTGCTCTACAACATTCTCAGTTGTACTTCTCTCTTTTCAACACATAGTGCACTTACAGACTTCTAACTCTCCTTCTAAAACACACTTCAACTCTTAGACAATGCCTGATTATCTTTCTTATTTACCAATGTGCAATTAATACCTTAGGATCCACTTCATTGTCTAGATTAGCCCTAGCATCATATTAGGGTTTCCCTTATTCATTAGCTTCACCAACAAGTTGTCAATTCATCGAGCCACACACCATCATTAATATATCTAATAAGGTTTATCAGATATCACCATACCTATGCATCAAGCCATACAACAATTAATTCAGTTACAAATAATTTCCCTTTGAATTCTCTCCACCAAACCCTAAAATCTAATTGTGCATTCAATGCATTCTTCTAATTATTTGATCTGATCTTGATTTTTGTCTCAGTGATCACCTCTGTAATCTGTGTCGCCATTTTTTGCATCAAATCTCATTTATATTGGTCATTTGGTGTAGTTGGACCAATTAATTCTTCATTTTTGTTAGTTACCAATTGAAAACCTCATTCACACTAAGTTAGCCATTTATGATTACTGCATTTAAATCTAGGTTGTTGATCTACAGATTCTCCTCCATGATCTTGCGATTTTTGTTCATCTCAACACCTTTAAATCACCACCATTCGATTAGCTTTAGTTTGATTATCACCATTTATTCTCATCTCATGCCAATCACTTATCACCATATGATCTTTTTCACTTGATCTCCACTATCGATCAATCATATTGCTTTGTCACAGGGACACTTTACCAACTCTCTTCAAAACAAGCAAGTCACACCAATATACTTGCAATGTTATCTAATTAGGCCCACAACCTACATGTCTTCCATTTCATTGCCACCTAATTCACAATAGTGATGCAAATTAGTACATCGAGCAATCATTCTTCGCCACCTATTCATCTCTGTCACAATCTATCAGTGTATCGGGTACCACCAAAGTCACTATGAGCACCGTCCGATCAAAAAGGGATAATCTACATCATTCCTCACAGACCTATGTCTCCTCTTTTAGCCTCGTGTGGTGATGTGGTGTCTACTTTTGTCCTGCATCTCCTCTTTCAGCCTCGTGCGGTGGTGCAATGTCTATCATTGTCCTGCATCTCCTCTTTCAGCCTTGTGCAGTGGTGCGGTGTCTACCATTGTCCCACATCTCCTCCAACAGTGGTTTTCAGTCATGCAGTGTCTACCACTATACCACTTCTCCTTCCTTGTTGTGCAATGGAGTAGTGCCTTCACAATCTTGCAAGTGTGTTTCGTTGGCTTAGTTGTACCACGGTGAAAGTCTCTTTTGGTGGGATTTTTTAGTGGATTATCTATCTGGAACTTGCTTTGTATTTAATATGAAAAGGACAATGTTTAATTATGTGATTTGATTAATATAATTTGGGCATATCCTTCACTCTCTCGACCTACAAAGCATATCACTAGAATGCTCTAGAAAAACCCATATCAAATATGGTACCTAGTTTTCCATCAGATCCACTATTCTTCACACTCATCTTCCTTGCATGATTTTCACTTTTGACATCAATGACAACTATATGCCAACAATCTCCCCCTTTTTCATTGATAGGAAAACTACATGCTCAACCTGTTGTCCCTTGTCATTGTCATCTGAGCTCACATCTCCTTTGCTCAAATTTCTCCCCTATCTCAGATACTTGAGCATTTTCAATCTTTCTCATCCTTTGACATCAATGGAAAAGGGTAGACTCCACCTAACACATTACTCTCCCTTTGAAAGATAATTGAAAGAGAAATGGGAATTTAGAATGATACAACCATCAAATCATTCAAAATTTGTAAAACCACTAATACCTGATTTGATCTGGCATGTATTTCTCTAGGGATGATTGAAATGTAGAGGAAACTCCCCCTAGACATATGCTCCATCACTAGAGACTAGTGATATGATGTGGGAGAAATAATTCCCATTTTTTTCCTCAGATATTCAAATTGTTCCTTGGGAAGAGGCTTGGTAAAAATGTCAACTACCTGTTCCTTGGTGGGAACATACTCCATATTGACTTCCTTATCAACAATTTTTTCTCTTATAAAGTGATACTTAATAAATATGTGCTTGGTTCTAGAATGCATCACTAGATTCTTTGAAATGTTTATGGCACTGAAATTATCACAAATAATTGAAATGGGCTCTTTATACTCTACCTTGGTGTCCTTGATAGTTTGCTTCATCCATAGGACATGAGTGCAACATGTTTCTACCACATACTCTTCTTCAACAGTGGATAGAGTGATTGATTCTTGTTTCTTTCTCATCCAATAAACCAAATTGTTTCCCAAAAATAATGCTCATCCACTAGTGTTTCTCCTATCATCCACATGTCTTGCCTAATCAACATCTTTGTATGTAGTTTGAATGAAATCCTTGCAATTGGGGTACCATAGCCCATAGTCAACAGTACTCTTGATTTATTTGAAAATTATTTTCACTGCATTGACATGTGATTCTCTAGGTGTTGCCTGAAATCTTGCTACTAGACACATTGCTTGCATAATGTCTAGCCTTGATGCAATTAAATACAATAGACTTCCAATCATTGATCTCTACAAAGTCTAATTTGCATCAGGTGACTCATTTGTTTTACTCAACTTGCAACTAGTAATCATGGGAGTACTAACTAGTTTACAATCCTCCATGCCAAACTTTTTAAGAATTTCCTTAGCATACTTAGCTTGAGATATAAATATTCCTTTTTCAGATTGTACTATTTGTAAACCAAGTAAAAATGGCATCTCTCCTAGCATGAACATTTTAAATTCATCTTGCATGAGAGTATCAAATATCTTACACATTTTATCATGGATACCACCAAATATGTTGTCATCCACATATAATACTACAATGATCATGTGCTCACCTTTAGATTTGAAATACAAATTGCTATCAGCATAACCTCTCTTGAATCCTTTTTGTTGCAAGAAGTGATCCAATCTTGAATACCAAGCCCTTGATGCCTATTTTAAACCATACAATGCTTTTCTCAATTTGCAAACATAATCATCATACTCTGACAGTTGAAATCCTTCTGGCTGCTCAATATATACTTCCTCTTCAAGGTTTCCATTTAAAAATGAAGATTTCACATCCATTTGAAATACTTTAAAACCTTTATACATAGAAAATCCAAGAAACATCCTAATAGGTTCTAATCTTGCAACTGCGGAAAAAGTTTCTTCAAAATCAATACCTTCTACTTGAGCATATCCTTTGCACACTAATCTTGCTTTGTTCCTAAAAATTGTTCCATCTCCATTCAGCTTATTTCTAAATACACATTTGGTGCCTATTACATTCTTGCTTGATGGTCTAGGAACCAATTGCCATGTTTTATTCTTTTCAATTTGATTAAGTTCCTCTTACATTGCTTTTATCCAAATTTCTTCTTTACTGGCTTCATCAAAGCTTTTTGGTTCAATCTAAGATAAGAGAGAAAAGTTCACGTGTTCCTTGTTCTTTGCAAGTCTTCTTATAGTCTACACATCTTCATTCTTTACACCAATTATCTAATCTGCATGAAGATATTTTTGCACATATTTTGTAGGAGCAAGTTCAACCTCTTACTCATTCTCTTCTCCATGTTCTTATTCTTATTTTGTTGCACCTATATCCTCATCATCTTATTCTATTTCAAGATTGTTTTTGGTAGACTTGTCTTGACTTTCATCAACCTTGACATGTACACTCTCTACGATTTTATTTAATCTCTTTTTGTAACATTTGTATTTATTGCTTTGATTGGAATACGCTAAAAATATCTCTTCATCACATCTTGACTCAAAACTATCCAAATCTTCATCTTCTCCTTTGATATAGCATTTTCTACCAAATACTCTCAAATTCTTGACTGATGTAGGCCTACCAAACCATAATTCATAGGGTGTTCTACCACTGTTAAATCTAATAAGAGCTTTGTTTGAATGTATATAGCAGTTTGTACTGCTTCTTTCCAAAATTTATCTATCAATTTTGCCTCATTCAACATGGATCTAGCCATCTCCTTCACAATCATGTTTCTTCTCTCTACCATGTCATTTTGTTGTGGTGTTCTTGGGGCTAAATACTAGTGTTTGATTCCATAATATTCATAATATTCCATGAATTTGCTTGACATAAATTCTCCACCTCTGTCTAATCTGAGACATTTGATTCTTCTCCCAATCTCATTTTCTACAAGCTTCTTATAGATTTTAAACTTTTCAAGTGCTTCAGTCTTCTCCTTCAAAAATGTGGCCCATGCCATTCTAGTATAATCATCAATTAGTAGCATGAAGTATCTTTCCCCTTGAAACAATCTTGTTCTCATTGGACCACATAGATTAGTATGAATTATCTCCAAGGGTTTTTTGTTGAATAATCCTTTGTAGGAAACTTAAACTTTTTTTTCTTTCCTTGTTTACATCCTTGGCAGATAATATTATCATGCTTTGCAATCTTAGGAATATTTCTAACTAATCATTTTAAACTTATCTTTACCAATTTTTCAAAGTTTACATGTCCCAATCTTTTATGCCATAGTCAACTCTCATTTTCTTGGCTAATTAAACATGTTTGGCCTTCCACTTCACAAAATTATAGAGATTACTATCAATCCTTATCCCTTGAGCAATTGTTTTACCATTCATTCTTATCTTGTAGCCTTCAGAATCAAATACAACTTTGTATCCATTGCTTAGAATTCCTTTACCACGAATCTTAATAGTAGTATTATCACCTAGGCTTATTGAGCCTCCTTTTCTCATTTCAAGTTTAATGAATTTATTTTTATCTTCAGTCATGTGCTTGGAGCAACCACTATCAATTATCCATAGATCTTGTTCCTTTGCATGCAATGTTGTTTGAGCAATCATACCTTCTTACATACCTTCTTAGGTTTATTTTCAACCTTTTCTTCCTTTTTCTCAAAGACCTCAATTTTCTTTTCATCTTTGGGAGGTGTGTTTTTCTTCTTCTCATAATGGGAATTTGGTCTTACAAATTTTTCTCTACAATTTCTAGCTATATGACTGAAATTATTGCAATTGAAACACACTACATTCATATCAATTAAAGGAGTGAATAGATTTTTACTTATGAAATTTGTATTTCTCCTTGGAATGACTTTACACTCTTTGGCCCGATGACCAAAATTGTTACAAGTATACCAATACCCATTAAAATATGATTACTTGGTCATGGTGTTTCCTTCAATTGGATGTGGATGTCTTCTTTGTCGAGGTCTCCTTGGATAGTGTACTCCTATGAAACCATCATTGTTTGTTCTCTTATTATTTTTCTTCTTTTGTTGATCAAGAATCGGCCAATTAAATTTCTTGTCTTCAATTGATTCCTTCTCTTTAACAGATTTCTCAATTGTTGTTAACTTCTTTTTATCTTCAGAGGCTTCTCCTTTGTCAGATTTTTCACCATTGGGGAATAATTTTTCTTCTGCTCTGAATCTTGCATAGAGCTTTACAGAAGCATCAATAAATGAACTTTTTCTTTATTCAAGTCCCAAGCCTAATTTATCTTTATTACCTGTCTTTAGGGTACTTAGCAATTCATCTAGAATATTAGTACCGCCTTTTAACTTCAGACCTTTATTGATCTGCTCATTAGCTTTCTCTAATTCTTTTCTTAAGGCAACTATTTCTACCTCAATTTTTGAGCATCTATCCATCTCTTATTGCAATTTATATTTCATAACATCTTCAACTCTTTTGAGTTCTTCTACATGAACTTTCAAACCAACTATCACTTTATTAGATTCCTCAAGTTCTTGAGTTACTCTGTTAGTCTCCTTTTGAGCATTCTTTTTCAATTTTTTGTTTTCCTTCTTAATATCATCATATTTATCTCTTAACTCATCAAGTTCTTCAAGAGAACTGATTAATTCTCCTTCAAGATCAACAACTGCCTCCTCTTCTTCTTTAAGTGAATCTTCAATTTATGCATCTTCCCGATCCTTAATTTATTTATCCATAAATAGAAAATATCTTCTATCTTCTCACATTACAAGAGAGCGATCTTGATCCTCTTCTGACCTATCACTAGCATTAGATGCTTCACATTCTTCATTGATGTATATACTCTTCTTCTTCCTTCCAAAGTTATTTCTTTTTGGATAAACAGTTTTCTTCTTTTAGTTATCTTCTTCTTGCTTGGAATTGTCTTCTTTACCATATGGACACTTTGAAGCAAAATGACCTATTCTGCAACAATTTAAACACTTAAAAGGGAGCTTACCTTCATACTTGTCAGATTCTCTTCTTAACCTTCTTATGAAGTTTGCTTCTTCCTCGCCAGTTTCTTCATGATCATATGCAATAACAACAACTTTTTCTTTCTCATCAACTTCATCTTTTTCTTCCTTAACAATCTTAAATGTAGCTTCTCTCCTAGATGATTTAGCACTTGGCATTCTCATCTCATATGCAGTAATTATGCCATGCACCTCATCAAGAGTAAGTTTATCAATTTCTCTTCCTTCTTCGATAGCAAAAATCTTGGCATCATATTTAGTTTTCATAGACATGAGAACTTTCAACACAACTTCGTCTTTTAGATATATGCCATATCCCTTAATAGCATTCACTATATCATCAACTCTCAATAGATAATCTGCAATTTTTTTTGCTTCAGTCATCTACAAGCTTTCAAATTTAGCTCTCAATATTTGTAGTTTTCCCAGCTTCACCTTTGAATCTCCTTCATAGATCTTATTTAGTTTTTCCTAGACATCATAACCAGTTTCACAATGCATAACCTTGCTATGCACAAAATCAGACAAGTTGTTCATAATGCAAACCAAGCTTTCTCATTATTCTCATAGTCCTTTTTCATTGCAACATCAGTAGGGCGAGCAGTAGGAGGAACATATTTGTTCTCAACTAACATCTAAACATCAAGTCCAAGAGAACCTAAGTATCCTTTCATCATAGAGCTCCATTTAGCAAAGTTTGTTCCATCGAATCTAGGTGGCTTACTTGAACCTTCCTGGCATGTATGCCATTGTGTTTGCTTATCCAAGATCTACCTGAGTTGATTAAGCTTCTACTAGGGAACCTAGGGATTTGATACCAATTGTTAGAACACAATGATCTACTGAGAGGTGGGTGAATCAGTAAATATTAAAACTTTTGGTTCTTAAAGACTTTTGCAGATTCAATCCTAAACTCAAATGTGCAGATTGAAACATGAAAAAATATAATAACCACAAGCACAAGAGAGATCAACACATAACACCAAATATACATGGAAAACCCAAGATGGGAAAAACCACAGTGAGAAATGTTGCTAGGATCTATTGTCCTAATCCAGCCTAACAAGCATCAAAGATCAATTACAAGTTTTAAGGGCTACAACCCCAAGGAAGCTTCAACTCCCTATTTCAGAAGCAACAGCTCAAGGATGCTACAACACCCTGATCTGAGCTACAACTCAATGCAAATGGAGGCTACAACCTCTTGGAAAATTACAAGTTCAAATATGCATATAAGTGGTTCTACATAAACCTGAGATGCATCAATACATGCAATACCATGTTGCACTTAATGCAACTTACACTTTGTTGTTGGAACTACACTCTCAGCAACACATGCTTCTTTTCTACACTCTCCTCTGCTCTACACTTCCTTCTCTACTATATTCTCAATTGTACATCTCTTTGTTCAACACTCTCCTTTTCTTTGCACTCTCCATTATTCTACACTTGTTGCTCTACAACATTCTCAGTTGTACTTCTCTCTTTTCAACACACAATTCACTTAGAGACTTCTAACTCTCCTTCTACAATGCACTTCAACTCTTAGAAAATTCTTGATTGTCTTTCTTTTTCACCAATGTGCAATTACTACCTTGGGATCCACTTCATAATACATATCAACCCTAGCATCATATTAGGGTTTCCCTTATTCGTTAGCTTCACCAGCAAGCTACCAATTCATCGAGCCACACACCATCATTAAGATATCAAATAAGGTTTATTAGATATCACCAAAACTATGCGTTGAGCCATACAACAATTAATTCAGTTACAGATAATTTCCCTTCATTCTCTTTTCCAAACCCTAAAATATGATTGTGCATTCAATGTGTTCTTTTGATTATTCGATTTGATCTTTATTTTTGTCTCAACAATCACCTCTACAATGTGTGTTGCCATTGTGTGCATCAAATCTCATTTATATTGGTCACTAGGTATATTTGGACCAATGAATTCTTCATCTATGTTAGTTACCAATTGAAAACCTCATTCACACCTAGTTAGTCATTTGTGATTACTGCATTTAAATATGGGTAATTGATCTATAGATTTTACACCATGATCCCACACTTTCCATTCATCGCAACACCTATACATCACCACCATTCAATTAGCTTCAATTTGACTATCGCCATTGATTCTCATCTCACGCCAAGCACCTATCACCATCTAATCTGTGTCGCTTGATCTCCACCGTTGATCAATCATATTGCTCTATTGTTGGGACACTTTACCAACTCTCTCTAAAACAAGCTAGTCACACTGATATGCTTGCAATGTTATCTAATCGGGTCCAAACCTACATGTCTTCCATGTCATCTCCACCTAATTCACAACAAAGATACAAATTATTACATCAAGCAATCATTCTTCACCACCTGTTCATCCCCATCACAATGTCTCAACATATCCGTTTCCACTAGATTCACTACATGCACTGTCCAATCAACAAGGGATAATCTACACCATTCCTCGCAGACCCGCATCTCCTCTTTTAGCCTCATGTGGTGGTGCGGTGTCTACCACTATCCTACATCTCCTCTTTCAACCTCGTGTGGTGGTACGGTGTCTACCGCTATCCTGCATCTCCTCTTTCAGTTTTGTGTGGTGGTGTGGTGTCTACCGCTATCTTGCATCTCCTCCAACTGTGGTGCGTGGTCATGTGGTGTCTACCACTTCATATTTAATACACAAATGGATTGTAGACACTCAAGCCTCACATCATATGACTCATTCATCTAATCTACTTCAGCCTCTTTTGATAATAGCACTTCTCATATTATAGTTGGTAACTCATATTGTAGTGGGTAACTTTTCACAAATTTGAATTTTAGGTTTAGGGACTATAGATGACTAGTGATTATATTGAAGATTTTCTCCTTGTTCCCATGATATTTGGCATTCTTCTCTATTTACCAAAAAATTTCACACTAGAGGGTAAGACAATTGATTTTTCATCCAATAATGTTGCCATTCATGATTATCATTGTTTAGAAGATAATTATTTCTTCAAGTAGAGCTAATCATGAGTCTAGCTTATATAGGTTACATGTTTTTGAGTCATCTAGTGGTTCATTACACATTTCCCATGAAGATTCCTTAAATAGTCTAGAATAAAAAAATTGTGTTCATGTTAACCACAAATATCTAGAGTAGTTTCAAGTATAGGAGATGATACTTGGTCTTCATAATATTTTATGCATAGAGGGAATTCATCAATGTTCTTTCAGCAAACATTATTAGGAGCCCTTTCCCAAGGGAAAGGATCATCATGATTATACCTTATTGGAGTTGATGCATAATGATCTTATGTCCTTTCCCACTCCTCTGATTTCAAGAGCCAAGTACATGATTACCTTTATTCATGACTAATTTTTTTGCACGTGGGTGCACTTTCTCAAGCGTAAGAGTGATGTCTTTTCCACATGTACAAGACTTTAAAGGTATTCATGGAGAAGAAATCAAGTTATTCCATTCAACAACTTCTCAAAGACAATCAAGGGAATATGTGAGCCAAGAATTTTAGGAGGGTGATCCCACAATAGTGGTTTACAATTTTTGGCCAAACTGGACACTGAAATTATTATTTTTAACTAAATCTTCACATTCGGGCAGCTATAGCAGCTAAACCATGAAGAATTTGAAGATAATGTAAACTAGAGTCTCATCACATTTTTTCTGTAGATTCTAAAAATATTTTTTTTCAAAATTTTTGGAATCAGTTTAGACTTCTTTTTCCATCTCCCACGAAAACTGGTTTTTTTCAAGAAATAGCATTTTAAAAAAGTGACGCAGACCGTATAACGCATAACCTTTTTTCCATGAAGGATAATATTCTAATTCTTTCAAATTTAGATTCATAACTCTAATATCTAGTGCTTCCACTTGGTTAGACAGTTTTTTATTGAATATTTTTTCTTTAATCAAGTTTCGAAGTCAAACCAATTACATTTCAGACATAGCAAGACCATATAATGCATAACTTTTTTTTGTATATATCGAAATTCAATTTGTTTATTTTTGTTGGATCAAGGATTTCAATATCTAGTGCACTCATATTTTTCAAAAAAAATTTTGATAATCTACTATTTTTCCACATGTGCGTAATCATAGACCTTATTTTTCATGAAAAACCTATGTTTAATAAAACTAAAAAAACAAATACATAATAAAACCAAAACATATTAAGATTATATTCATTGGATAGCTTTGTTCTGAGGACTACCTGATTCTAGTTGGGTTTGTGAAGATTCATCCATTTTCATCATCAACCCAAGCTTCAAGTGCCAAAATTATGTGTCTCGAGGAGGGAGGGAATAAGGGGTTCAATGAACCCCCAGGGGTTCGAGCAAACCCCTACGGGTTCACTCGAACCAGGGTTAATTCGAACCCCCCTTTTATAAGGGTTTTTGTTCACATTTTTGGTGGGAAAGCATTAAAAGGGTTCGCCCGAACCCAGGCTCTAGCAAACCTCTAATGGGTTCGGTCGAACCAATATGTTTGTACGAACCCCTAAAATCAATATTTTTTCCATGCATTCATTTTCTGTGAGTTTTCCTTCCTCACTTCAATTGTAAACCACTATTGTGGCTTCACCCAGGACTATTACACTAAGCATGATATTCATCATTAGTTTATGATTCCATATACTCCTTAGTAGAATGGTGTTGCCAAATGCAAGAATATATCACTTAATGAGATGACCAATTGTATCCTTTAGTCTTGATATATGGCTCCATCCTTTTGGGATAAGGCAATCAATTGTGCCAATTATATTCAAAACCACATTTCTCATTGAGTGGTTTTGAATCACTCCAAACACTGGATGCTCAACATAAGACAATGGAGAAAAATATTCAACCATTCATTTTTGTTGGCTATTATGAGGATATGAAGACTTATCGATTGTTTGATCCTACCACAAGAGATGTCTACTTTTGTAGAGATATAATCCAACTTGATGAGGCTTTTCCATAGTCAAATTATGCATCTACTTCGTCTTCCTCACTACCTCCTATGCCTTCCTTATCTCATGAGGATATGTGTACATTGGAGGATCCTCTAGATGATGGTTCTATCTTTATTGTTGTTGTTATAGTTATTGTTATTTTTATTGGAATGACCACCATTTCCTCCTATGAGGCCAAACCTCCCATGCGAGTGAAATTCATATCATCCTCACTTTTGGAAACTCTACCCTTATGCTTCAATTTGATTGCCAATTTTCAAACCAATTGTATGTTTCCACCACCTATTTGGGCTCACAATAATTCCACGTGAAAAGAGTTAATCATGGGTTCAAACCAGAGGTTGTGCTTAAAAAACACACACTAAGCATTGACACTTAGTGTGGGCCCCTCTTTAATGTTACTTTTTTTCCATTTATGTTCTCATGCAATTGTGTTCATAACTTTTTTTGAATTGTACAACAAAATTTTGACAAGACACAAAATATTACATTATTTACATGGAAAGAAAAGCTAATGGTTCAAAGACTTAAAATAACTACTTCTGTTAGTCTTTATCAAACAATCCATAAAATAATATATTGTATATTATAGCCCGCACAAGTAGCGGAGTTGGCTTGGGCTATAGGTTTGCTCCCCACAGGTCCTGGGTTTGACTCTAAGACCCGAGTTTAACCGATGCACGTGGTTTGCGGGTTATTGTGTGCATTCCTAGGGGTGACTCTCCCCATAAAGGGAACGTTGGGCTGAGTCGTGGAGACACCCCTGGGCTACCAAGAATAAATATATTGTATATTATATAAAATTAAAATTAAAATTACATTATTAGGGTTGCGCAAGATGTTCGTTGGTGAAAATGATGGAGTAATCGTGCGAAATGGTGGCTAATGGATAAATGAAAACAAGGAAAGCAACGTCTGATCTTGTGGAGGTAGACATCTGTGATGAAATAAAATAGGATATTTCACTACTCCACGAATCTGCCATCATATGTAGAATAATTGGACCGAGATGGGGGAGAAAGCAGATCTTGGACTGGGTGAACTCAAACAGGATAACAGAGCATGTAATTAAATTTTTGCCTAATGGTTTCTTTATTGTGGCCTTCTTATCGAAAGAATATAGAGAAGAGGTATGGACCGAAGGGTTGTGGAAGATCAGAGACTCTTAGATCTATATGCAGAAGTGGGTCGCGAGATTTAATCCAAGAGATTATGAACCTTACAATAGCCCTAAGTGGATCTGGTTGTATAATCTGCCCATTGAATTATGGCCAGAGGAGTGCTTGGAAAAAATTGGTAGAACGCTTGAAACCCTAATTGACAGAGACATCCCTTTACTCAAAGAGAACTCATATTTTTATGCAAGGATCTAGATCATGATGGTCTAAAGTTTCCCTAGCAACATCAAACTAAAAACAGCACAAGGAATTTGGATACACGGAATTGAGATCAAAGAAACAAAATTTAACTGTTCTAATTGCAGAGGATGAAATCACGCAACAACTACATGCACAAAACCAATAAAGAAACAAGAATTATGGCGGTAGTAGGAGAAAAACTCATTGACAAAGAGGGAAATTGTAGATCAAAAGAAGGAACCCAAAGGTTGTGCCCAGATCAAAAATTTGAGGAAGTAGGATAAAAATTTCAAGAAAGAAACACCAACTGCCTTGTTGCACTTGGACAAGCTGTTGGAGTCGCGGGGTATCAGTGGAGTAGCTGACACATTAAAAAAGGTGGAATCTGAAACGAATACCAACAACACGAAAGAAAAGAAAATGGAATGTTCCAAACCAGACAGTGGCAAACTAAATTCAAAGGAGATAGAGCATTATACAAAGACCGATAGCGAGGAAGAAGAAGAGTTTGATGAATTGGGCATCATAGATATAAGGTATATATCTCAGACAGCATCAAAGTTTTTGGGAATCAACTTCAGTGACACCAAGAGGAAAGGTCAAAAAATAGACAAACAAAAATGAAAGGAAAAGGGAATCACAAGTGTCAAGAACTTCCTACTCAATGCTAAGAGGGGTACCTCATCCCTTAGGAAAACATGAAGATCCTTTCATTAAATATTAGGGGCATAACACCCCTAACAAATAGTGCATAATTAGGCACCAATTAGATATTTCAAATTTTGATGTTGTCTTACTTCAAGAAACTAAGATCAACAGGGATGGAAGAAGAATATTGAAGATGATAGGTGTAGAGCCTCTCTAATGTCTAATTAACTTGGTGCTACAAGGTATACACACAACTTAGATTCTCTAAGATCCCTAACTAAATAGTTCATCTTTCACGAGAGGTCTATATTTAATTATCAACCAGAGAGTCATAAACTTTAGACAATGCTGGAAAAATATATGCATTCACATTTTCTAGGCACATCCTACATCAGTGCAGTATAGGTGTGTAGACACGTCAAATTGACATAATGCATTCATTCAACAAAAAATCAAGTTTATTTATCAATCTCCTAAAGTCAATGCCTTAAATCAAATAAATCCAAACATCATCCTTTAATTAAATAGATCAAACATTTATTTAATTAAATCTATATTTCATCCTTTTCTAATTTAAATAAATCAAATATTTAAGTCATAAAAGTCAAACCACCCTAATCATCACCCTAGCTAATTAATCCTGATTAAAGGCTAATCTCATCCCACTTGCATTCTCTAGATTTGGCCACTTGCACATGAAATTGCATTTAATTGATTTATCAAAATCTTTATTTTCAACTTGGCATAAAGGGAGAATATTCTCCAAGTTTGAATCTCCCCAAGTGGACATGTACACCCAACAGAGCATTATGAGGCCTTACATGTCTCTTACATGTCCCCCTCTCAAAATTTATTACCAAATTTGAATTCAAATTCTCCCTCTTATGGGCACATTTCCCTAATCTTGCACATGCATCTACCACTCACCATTTGACAAGTGACTTCCTCTCATTTGTCCAATATTAGTCCAACATTGGTCCCTCTTCAACACTTAGCATTTGAAAATCCTCAACAGAGGCTTCATCTCCAAGCAAATCCTCCACAAATTTTATGCAAGGTTACTCTCTTCAATGGAGAGATAATCTTGTCCATCTTATCATCATCATCTAAGCTTATCTATCAAGGATTGGGAAAGGGCTATTTTCAACAATAGCACCAATCCAATATGGAATAAAGTTTTGACTATGTTTTTATATGCTTACATTTGATTATCTTTGTTTATCTAATTTGCATGTTTCATCATAGTCAAGTATTTCATAGGGATTTCAAATCTAATGTTTTTCAAAGGACTAACATGATGATATTATGTTAAAATTGTTAACCATTTGCAGATTTCAAAAGCACACTTACATATGGTGCTAGAAGGAGGGTAGAAATCTGACCAATATGTTACTGATTTAATGCAGATCTAGATTTAATGTGCATATATATGTCACTGCAATTTCTAAATTTGATTGATAGTTCATTGTTTCTAAATATCATCATTATCAACTTCTATATGCACTTTTTGTTTCAATCTATCATACTTCCAACATAATTGTTTACTGCATGTTAGTTATAAACTTGTGCACATAGTAACAGTTTTAAACCATTTTGATGTGTCTTTTCTGTGCATTCTCATTTCACATGCTGGTCTATTGAAGGAATCACGTGATTTAAGAGTTTTTGTGCCTTTTTCAGTACGCTGCTTGTGTTGGTCATGCCTTCAAAGTATTCTGATTTGTCAAACTAGTTCATACCTTAAAAAATGCAAAGCTTTTCATGGATTTTTTTTTTTGCTGAATAAGACTTTGTTGTGGCTTTCAATGCTTTCGTGAAATAGATTACCAGTGGCCTTTTAAATTCAAATTCAATCCTCATTTCCTTGCTCACATACACTCCAAAAACACAAACTTAAGGATAAAGGATACAAGAGATTGTATGTAGATGCTGCAAGGCAGTTTTCGAGAAATATCATAGCTATTGGAAAATTAGTATTTCTAACAAAAACACATTTTTTATTCCCAACTATTAACATCTAACCAAACCTCTCCTGTGCTTTATGCTTTGAGGAATGTTCATTTGTGCACAGGTAGAAGGGACACTATGAAAGGATTGCTCCCCTAGCTTCCTTTCAAAGAAATTTGTGCCTCCTTTTTGGTGCAGACAAAGAGGATGTTGTGATGGCTGGGGAGCTTGGCTTTACACCCAGCAGTAGCATTTGCTCAAAAATTTATCTTGCCTTCTGAGGACCCGGTACCAAGCAAGACTAGGTTGGAGAAGTGAAAGGTCACTTAATGCTGATATGAACATTTAATATTTTCAGTTCATGATTATTTTCAAGGAACATTTAGCATCTTCGCACAAGTGGCAATGTTGGAGGGCATGCAGCTTGATTTCTTAGCACTATGGCTGCGATTCTAGCTTGGTCTAGCGCACTAAGACATTTTGAAGAAAACATGCAATAACTAACTTTGGAAGTTGAGACCAACCACACCTTCATCCGCCAAGGACATTAAAATCTTCACTTGATGTCTTCATTCATTGAACGTTGACTCATGTAGGAATGACTTATTTATTTATTTATTTTTTAGACGCTAACCACAAAGGAGTTCCATAAACTTACCTACGTTAAATGCTTCTTGATATCGGCCTTTCAAGAGATTTCAACTTTTATAATTTTTTTGGTAGTAGTATCAAATATTGTGATGCTAATGTCCTTCATTGATAGGATGGACCATCATTTTTATTCAACCGAAAGGTTCAGTGCATTTGTTGCAGATCCAACACCGTGATGTTGACATGTTTGCATAGATTCTGAGGCATTGGAACTACAGCTGTGATGCACCAAACGTTGTCTAATGTCATTATATCGATTGACTGGTTCAGGAAGACATGTCCTTAGTGAAGATACACTTTTGATATAGGTTTATCCATATTTTGTTTTTTTTTAATTAACCTTTTGTGTTAGCAATGCCTGGTCAAAATGAATGTGAAATGCCCAATCTTGTGATGTAGACTTCTAATATATTATGGGGATATGAAAATCTATAAATCAGGCAGCAATTTATGACAGGTGACTTTGCATTTGGCCGAAGTAACTCCATATTCATTTAAATTCCTTTTTTGCAGGCAGCATAGGAAAATACCATTGGGCTTCATAAATGCCTCAGTTGCATATCAGAATCAGTTAAAAATGAATCTTGTATTGATGTTGGTTGAAATTCTCCCCGTATTTGGGAACCTTTGTTAATTTTCATTTATCTCCCAATACTTGTTAGGGGTGTGGCTTTTGTATATCAAATAGAGATTTTGAAATCAACTAATGGCCTTTGTATACTAAAAAGTGGAATCTTGAAATCAATTGATCTTTTATATGTCACATATGGAGATTTTAAAATCAATGGTTCTTTTATGGAAATAAGCATAAGAGTTATTGTCAATTTTGACATTTTTGTTTATACTTTTATCATTTGCCATAAATGCCTAACTCTTGTTTGTAAATCTTCTATAGGTGAAGGTTGATATCAAATTCAAACATCGGAATCGGTTAAAAGCAAAGATTGGAGGAAGGAAACCCGACCATCGTTTTGAAATTCAAAAATCATTTTTAATGCTTGAGGGCTTCCCATTTCATGTTTTTTAATTTTCTATTTTAAGCCAACTATATCATTGTTTTCTCTCAAAGTTGGGCTAAAATTGAACCTTAGACACATACTAGCTTTCCGATTTGGTTTAAATTTGAACAAGAAAAATTTCACACTTCATCTTGGTGCTTTAAAATGAACTC
>VDFB02033980.1:0-39420 GCA_007258455.2 Sequoia sempervirens | reverse complement strand
GATTTTCATACGGTCTCAAGGAGTTAAATTTTTTTGAAGATTTTAAGGTGAGCCATATTCGAAGAGCAGGAAACAAAGAGGTTAATTGCTTACCCAAGTGGGCAATTTCTTTCATTAATATTGGTGAATCCAGGTTGGAAGATTTCAAACGCATGTTTTTGGAGGAGGATGGGTAGAAGGCTAGCAAAATTCATTGGTTTTTGGTGATTGTTTTAATAAGGATTTTGAATTTTTTAGGTGTAGCTGGAATGAATGGTTGTCAGATGATAGATGCAAGTGGTAGGGCTAACGGCTAAAAGATCTTTGTGTTTTTAAACAAAATCTAAAGGAGATTTGGTGGCGATGAAGTCAGGTACTTGTCAGATTAGGGGTATTTATTAAAAGGACTTGGGGAATGATGAGCGTCCTTTCGAGCTCATGGGAAAAGTCTCACATATTCCCTAATTAATGAGCTTGGTGTTGTTTCAACAGTGGAGGAAGTAGTCGCATTGATGAATTAAGGACAGGTAGAAGTTGGATAATTTTTTGGCACAAATGGGCAACTTTTTTAAAGGATACAAACCAAGAGAGTTGTGCCCAAAACAAGAGAAGAATTTTGACAGAGAGCGAGGAAATTTCTTCAAAGTGAAGATGGAGGCCATGATGTATTCATTCACAATGCAGAAGCAGCAGAAAGGTTTTTTCAGTCCAATCATCGAATTTAAGCTGAATTTTTTGTTGAAATGTTTGCACGATGATGTCATTGAGGCAGTGTTGGAGACGTTGGGGGATCTTTTTATGGGGGCCAAACATAGGGGAAGGTTGAATATTGATATAGCCTCCATGATTTTTGCATGGGGTTTAGAGTTGAAAGAAGAATTTGTTGTGATTAAGTGGGTGATGCACTCACTTTTTGAAGGAGATTTGTTGCTAGGAATGGAATCTTTCCTTGAATGGGCAGTTTCGGGGGTTGGGATTGATGTCTCATAAGGGATCGAGGACATGGACGAAGCAACTGAAGAGGGTTTGATCCCATTTGTGAGGTGGCAAAGGAGAATTGATAGAGACGCCTATAAGCTGGAAATATTGGCAGCGTGAGAAAATTTGAAGTTGGTGCTTAGGCAACATGAGAATGCAACAAACCAGGTGGAATCAAATGTCCCACAATAGATCCCTCGAAGGAAACATTCGGCTAGAAGAGGAGGATTTCGGAGAGTAAGGGCAAGTAGGAGTGGAGTTTAGGGGCAGATATCGTGAGCTAGTTTTTTTGGTATGTCTGCAAATTTTTTGCAATTTCATTTTAAAACTTGCATATTTTGAAAAGGATGGAAATGAAAGGTTTTTGTGAAGAAGACTGGAACAATGTAGTATGGTCATGGAACGAAATAGGAAAAAATGACTTCTAAGAAGCTTTTTGCATAGGAGGTGCAAATCTGTTTAAAAATGCATTTTTTGTAAAATTGTAGCCTTTGTAAAGCTCAATTTGTAACTAGATGGTTGGATGTGGTATTGAAATTAAGAAAATTGTATAGGGGTGTTTTGGGTTTTTAACCGGGGGGTTTAGAAGCCATTGGAGATGGCTCTTTTTGTATACTGACAAGTTGGAGGAAGTCCAGGGTTTTTTGTTTATAGTTAGACATGGTTAATAGACGTGGGGGTGTAATTTTTTTAATGTGAAGATATATTGATGTAATGACTTTTTTATATATACCAATAAAATAAACTTATTACTGATCGAAAAAAAAAAAAAAAAGATAACTCCTAATATTTCTAAAGATAACTTCAAATGAATACCAGCCATCAAATTTAGGTCCTAACCTAAATCATTTTATGTGGAGAGGTGTTTTTTTTCCTCTACAACTATATAACGTTTTATAGATTATTATTGCTAACTATATGTCTAGCCATTAGCCATGTTTAGTCACGTGGAAATTAGTATCCCAATCAAAATAAATTGAAACTCGTAACAAAATCGAAAATAAAATAAAAATGGAACGCTTCGAAGTATGTTGCATGGGATTACTTAAATTTATATATTTACTGCCCAAACTTAACGATGGTGAGGAAATTCGAGTTCAAATCCTATTTCGGACTAACAAACTAAGTAACAGAAAAAAATCCATTGATTTTCTCACAAATTTCAAAAGGATGATTCAGGAATCCTTATTTGAAGAACTTTACAATGAGCTCTTTCACTCCAGGTACATTTTTTAACGCTCTTCATTGACAATGTGCTCGTGGAAGTTTAATACAGGCGTGAAATCATCCGGATTTATTTAATGTTATTTTATTTTGGTTCAGTATCAATGCTACATTTTATTTGCAAAAAACTGGCAATCCAAATCTTTATTCTCAACATTTTTCAGTGACTTTAAAATTCCGATCACGAAGGAAAAATCACAGCGTATGCAGAAAATTATTCAATCTCTGGATCTTCTCCAGAGTGAATTGTAAGAGAATTCTGTTTTACAAGCAATATTTAATTTTGATGCTCATTCTTTTATTATTTATCGTTTAATTGCTAATTTTCTCTTTCTGGAAGCTGCGAATCTTCGTTTGACGAGTTTATGCAAGAGTGCTCCAAATCCATGGTTAAAAAGGCAAAGGAAGCCGCTGAATCCGTAGCCGTGTGGATTGTCTCGAAGAAACCACTGATAGAAGGTATTTATGTGTTTTTTGTTGCTCTTGTTTAGGTTTCAAGTTGTTTTAAGCGAGAATGTTCAGAGATTCGAGAAAATATTGTTTATTTAGGTCTTAAAGCCATTTTCTGTTAAAAAGATAAAGTTTCTAGAAACTATTGTTTAGGTATCAAGATCTAGGGCATTATAATTTGATATTTTCGTAAGAAAATCGCTAAGGAATGCATAGAATTGTACGAATATAGACTTACGGTTGAAAAATATGGATGGAAAAAGTCACGTTATTTAGGTTAGTCATGCAGCTGATACGAAAGAGTAATAATTGAAGTCCGTGTAAACAAATATGCTCAGAATTGTACTGAATTGAACAAAGAAAAGAGTGAGGCAAATATGCATCAGATATTGAAAAATGAATTTAATTAAAAATGAACTTATAATTTTAAGTGGAATGCAAATTCGTTTGGCTGATTTGAAAGACATAATATTTGAAGACTGCAAAGACATATGCTAGGAATTGCTGTGAGTTGAACAGAGAAAATTATATCTGGGGAAAATTCAAAATATGCATCAATATATTAAAAAAAAAGGATCTCGTTAGAAATGAGCTTATAATTATACTTATAAATGAAACATAGAAGGTTAGAAATAATTAATATTCAAATAATTTTATTGTGCTTCCGTTTAGTATCTGCTATGCTGAAATAAAAATGACTTTTGGATTGAGTATTTCCTCATCTCTTATTTGCATTTCAAGACATTCAGGTGAAGGAAATTATCACTGGGGTCTGCACCTGATTACATTTGTTGCACATTTACAGGTTTATTACATATAATGTGCTTTCGTCAACCAAACATTGATCTTTTCTTTGAAGATGTACACAATGAAGCTTCCATTGTCAAGTTAGCATTCCTATTTCGCTTATTCCTATTGGATCCCCCTGACATTCTGCATCTGATGAACAATCCCCATTCACGTATCCTTCTTTGATAATGATAAGAATATAGACATCATCTATTTTGTACAAATCTGGTACATAATACCAACTTGCCAAACGCTATAATATTTACTTACAGTTGTTTGAATACTATCCTTAATAGTTTTTATTTTAATGGATTGCTGCCTGGAAGTGAAACATTTGTGTCCTGAGTTCTGCTGGAGTTTTATGCAATTTATTAACAGAAAATCAGATATACAATGTCTTGATGATGACAACAAAATCAGGGACTTCTAAGAAATTTTCGAAAACCAGCATAGAAACAGGACTGTGAAGGCCAAAATCAACAAACCTTAGAGCGATCTAAAATTCTAAATACAGCTAACTACATTATTGTAAACTAAAATTTATAAGCATGCTAAATTTAAATGTGCACTACTCAACCTGGCAACCATTTCCCTCCATACTCTGTGGATGGCAAGCATTAACAGTGAATCCCAATTTTTTTTCTTTGGGCAAAGGTGGGTTGGCAAGGTTTAATTTACTTTTGAGCTTGATCACGAGGTCAAAACTAAATCTGTGTCTGCCTGGGCTGTGGCCTAAAAAGCAACCTTTGGCATTACCCATTTTTACAATTTCTCATTCAGCATGATCATGATGTATTCACCGTCTTACAGCTCAGTTAATATACATTAACTCACAAACCAAAGAATTGGTATTACAAATGACAGCCTGCAATATACTAGTCCTAGATTCATTATAATATCTTCCATTAAGAAACAGCACTTGCCAAAATTTGATTAACAGATTGTCGATGAGAATATTAACCGGGGTAAGTAATGTCTCAAAGCAGCTCTCAAGGCAGTTCTGAGGGATTATCAAAAAACTGTTATTCACTAAATGTCAGTTGTAGTTAAGTTTGACAGGAATCTTAGCCGATTATAGTGCAAAATCAAAATGAAATAAAATAATTTCACTTTGAAATCTTAACATATCGTACCAAAGTACATTCCCAAGCCAAACCCCTGATGCGCTTGTTAGATCATTTGGTCTTCTTTTCAGCTACTTTGAATGTATTTTGTTTGAAACTTACAGCGAGGAAGCGTTCATTGTTCAAGCTGGATTTCAGCTGTTTTTGGACCTGTTTAGCTCAAAGCTAATGCCATTATTGTGTCAAGATGGGATCCTATGGGATGGTGCTTGGAAGTTATTGGAAGACCTTCAGCAGTTAAACGAGGTTAGGATTACTTTTTCTTTAAATTTGGTAGGAGTATGCTTTCCCTTGTAATGATATTGTGATATATAAATTAGATTTTATAGTTTCCATGTGCATCATTATCAGAATACATGCTTCGCTGAAAAAAATATAGAACAATAGAAGTCTAAATGTTTTGATTTGAGAGTATTGGAAATGAAATAAAATAGGATACAAGGAGAATTATAAGGCTTTTAAAGAACTATAATTAATTATAAAAGATATTGCTTGACAAATTATTTGTGCCAAACATCACGTTGCTCAAATGGTTGTCAACCACCAGGCCTATCACTACTGAATATGTTCCTTACATGACATGCTGGTCACCTATAATCCTTGGTCCCTAGTTTTGCAAGTTCATATTTTTTGTAGTCTCTAGGCTCCATGAATTGTTCTGCCTACAACTCAGTCCAAGACACAGTACAGATACACCCTCAAATCCTGTTTTGATGGTTACAAAGTAGCAGATAATTCTCCCTTGCCTACTAATCAGAATTAGAAGTTAGGCTACTCAATCTTTTCTATTCTAAAGAAACAGCTCCCTTCATCCTATTTCTTTTGAGGTTGTCTATGTGTTTGCGTGCATCTGGTTTCATGTAATCCAATGAGTTTCATTTTGTACTATGTTTTACATTTCTGTGAACCCTATTTTTCTGCATTCTTAGAAGACACTTCAGGCACCTCTTTAAGTTATTGATAATACTTTTGAGTCATAGAACTATTTTGGCTTTTGGGACATTCATATACTTCCTTCAAGTAACGACGACTTATTTTTGCTCCCTATCCAGGATGAATGGGATGCCTGCTTGGCTACAGTGCTACATCAAATTACACCCTTCTATGTATCAAAAGGTCCAACTGTTCTTCAGAAAGCTCCAATGAAATTCCTCGTACAGCTTCTCGCAAAACCATGTTTTGCAAGAAGTTTCCTTGAATCAATTACTCTCTTCCCTGATTCAAGCAATGGCAATGCTGACAAAAATGGTAAGATAGCTTCAACATTTCCATGCCTTATGCAATGCTCATTATAATCTCAATATTTTTATGTTTTCTAGGAAATTGTGAATCTTGACCTATGGCCTCTTCATTTCATTCATCTTAATCTTATGTTCAATCGGTTGTAAAGTTGTCAGATGTCTTCTATAAGATAGTTGGAACCTTGTGAATGGAGTTGTGCTCTTGACTAGATATATGCCTAACCACCATTGTGGAGTTTTCAGCATAAGTAATATGGGTTTTCTATACATATGTTAAATGGGAAAATCACTGATTGAGCTTTCTTTCATGCAGCAATACATGCAGCATTGCAAATATTTGAGGCAGTCTATAAGTCAAGCCCTCTGACAATAGTAACTAATTGTGCATCAAAAATGGTTGATCCTTGTACAGATTCAGCTCTTGTAAGGCTTGAATGCTTAGCTTGTAAGTCTTCCACAAATGAATATGTCTTTGGCTTAGTTTAATTTGATATAAAATAGGTTTTTGGTCGATCATGCTACTTACAAATATTAGATAGCAAGAGCTGTAGCACTGTTTTTGCTGTATTAGATTTGTTGGATAAATTCTATACAAATATTCTACTTTGGAAAACAGTGTTGTGGAAAATCCGAATGCACATGGCAAGTGATATAAATGAGCATGGTGCTGTGCAAACATGGCCCGCAGAAGCCATTTACAATGTAATGACTAGTCTTCTCAGTGACTCAAGTGTACGAGTGAGGCGATCTGCTATTCAACTCTTACTGCAGATTGAGCCTCCAGAAGTGGATGAAAAAGGTAAGATATTTTTCTTCAAATCAACATCGTTTCAATTTTTTCCTAATGGTAAATATTAGGTAAGTTGGAAAATTGCTCCCATTCCAAGTATTGCAAAAACCTAGCCAAAGTCATAAAGCTGACCAAAACTAAGATGAGTATCCCACACTTCCTTTACATTAAGCACACCTAACCCTCGAGTCTAAACAATCCAAAACTAAACACTGAGTAATCCCGTGCGGTTGCTTAGCTAATTTTATTTAGCAGCCACTGTTCAAAATTTTTAGGAGATTTTTTTTGAACTAGTGGTCCTATGATAATTTATTTTTGTAGATGTCAAATTGTAATTTTTTTATCATATAAACTTTAAAATCAAAATATTATATGTAAACAATAAATATAAATTTAGAGGGAAATGTCTAAAAGGAAGGAAGAAAATATGTCCAGCCATGTGGCACATTTTCCATCAAATAGTAGCCACATAACTTCAGCCCCCACTATTTATCCATAGCTGAAATTCCGAACCCTAAACTGTAGCACCTGCACCATTGTAGGACAAGATTTTAAATTATTCTTTTGGTCTTAATTAAAAATTTACCTGAAATCACCTGTGCTGCTAAAACTTATGCAACCACGTGGGACTGCTCTATAAAAGAAGCTTCAAAATCAAGCGTCCCCAATGGCAGTGGTATATTAGTAAGTTTAACAATGCTCTAGATTTGTGTGATGTGGAGTTAAGTAACTTCTGCAATGTTCCAAAAGGCATTGGCCAAATGGAAGGAAAACAACTTCAAATTTAAAAGCAGTAATCAACCTCTCCAGAAAAGGAGTTTGCTGAGCCAAAATAAAAAGAAAACTTCAAATCCAAAAGCAAAAAGAACCCTGCTAAGAACTTGCCTGCGGATGTGCCGAGAATAGTGGGTAATAGGTGAACATGGTTCCATCCTTGAGCAGTGAAACTGGGACCCCACACCATAATGGAAGAGCAAGAAGGATTGCAATGGACCAAGCAAGGTTATTCTAGGATCACCATTCGTCATTGTTTTAATTCTCTTTTTGCTTCTTTCAGATACAGTTAAACAATATTATTGTGTTTTTTGCATGATGTTTGTGAATTTCACATCTGATTCACAATGCTTTCTTTATAATGAATGTAAAAATTACTATGAAATGTTTCTTAAAATGCTCAAAGTTAGGTTTTGAATTGTGTTCTTGAATTTGGATGAATTTTCAACAAAACAGGATGAGTTTGACTGTTTATACTGTTTTTTTCAAAGAATTGTTGTATACAGTCTTTCTGAAGATCCGTGATCAAGACAAGAAGGTGAAGCTTTTGGCTTTCCAGAGGCTAATAAGGTTTCCAATGCAGCTTCTGTATTCTAACTTTGAGGCAAGGGACTGGAAGCTTATATTTCAACAAGCCCTGGCAAGTGAAGGATCATGTGTCTATCACATTGCAAAGGTATATGCAGATTGAAATTTATACGACTTTGCACTGAACTCATTTCATTCCAAAGTAACCATTTGCAGCTCTCGTGTTGGTATTTATTGTGTATTCTTGATGTGATGACTTTGTTGACAGGATTTATTACTCAAGTATCTGTCCTCAGACTCAATGCCTCCATCTCGGAGGCTCAAGATGCTTGACTTTGCCCACAAAGATAATTACAAGAAGTATGGAAAGTTCATAGGGAATCACATAGCTGAAATTTTTGAAATGGAAGTCATGTTTCTTGACTTATATTCCTGTGACAATGAGAATCAAAATACACCAACTTAGCATAGATTTGGAAAGATGTGCATAATGTTTTTTCTTTTTCTTTCCTTGTGGTAATCTTATCAAGACTATCACATGATTTTGAAGCACCATAGAACATGGTGGTATTAATGTAGAGGTAAATTCCATGATATCCATATACAACATGAAGATGTATAACTTCTTGATAAGAGTTGCCCCTCTTGGTGCACGGATGCATGTCTGCACATGTTTGTGTGTGTAGGAAGTTTGGTTGGTCAGTGGGTGTTGGTGTGCACGTGTGTGTGGGGTGGTTGAGAGGGTCAGTCAGTAGAGATGTGTGTGTGCATGTGTGTGTGTGTGTGTGGGTGTGTGTGTGAGAGAGAGAGAGAGAGAGATCTAATTATATTTATAACTTTCAATAAGTTATTTCTATTTTCTAGTTGAATTAATTATATGCATAAACATATGTGTGTGTGTCTGTATCACAGAGAGATCTAATTATATTTGCAATTGTCAATAAGTGATTTCTATTTTCTAGTTGAAATAATTATATACATATATATATATATGTGTGTGTGTGTGTGTGTGTGTGTAGCTATCTATGTTAATAAAAGGTAAAATACATAAGTGAAAAACAATATGTACATTGAAGATGGCGGTACCACGCCGATCAATCAAGCCCATTCATAACAAAATATGGTCACCTTGCTAAGACCATACAAGCCCCATTCACATCAAAATTTGGGTGTATGTAAAACTATGGGCATGCAATTATCATAAGCCCCAATACCTAGGAAACATAGAGGTATTAATGTGAACCTAATTCAGTTGATAGCTATATACGATGTGTAGATGGATAGCTTATCAATAAGAATCAGCCCTCTTGGTGCCCAGATGTGTATGCTTGCACATGCTTTCATGTGTGTTGAGGGGTGTGTGTGTGTGTGTGTGTGAGTGAGAGAGAGAGAGATCTAATTATATTTGTAATCATCTAAGTGGGTTTGTATGCTTGCACATGCTTTTAAGTGTGTTTAGGTGGGTTTGTGTGTATGTAAGAGAGAGATCTAATTATATTTGTATTCATCATGATTTCTATTTTCTAGAGGTTAATTATAATAATACATATGTATGCATGTGTGTGTACATATATATAAGTAAAAGTACAAATTTGCAAAACAATATTTACATCGAAGATGGCAATGCCATGCAGATCCAACAGGCCCATTAACAACAAAATGTCATTAGCTCGCTAAGAACATACGAGTCCCATTCATGTCAAAATATGGGCACCTGTACAAAACTATATGCATGCAACTATCTATGAACCCCAATACCTAAGACAACAAAACTAAGAACTTTAAACTTGGAAAGAGCATGATAAAACAAAAACTAATACAGAAGACAAAGCAGAACAGAAATCCACACATAATTGGCTGGCAGCAGCAAACTGTAATTTTGATGGTCACAATCTGATACACATTAAAATCCTTGCTCACATTCCTACTCAGCATTGAAAAGCAATCATAGGAATCATAGGGATCACAGTTCCCAGCGTCACCTCCTCTCAACCTCTGGTCAGATTGACCCTTCCTTGTGTCAAAGGCAGTCTCATCCATGATTTATGCATTAATGGGGATTGGATGAGGGCAAAACAGATATTTCAAGCTTTTCCTTTTCCCTAACTTCTCCCCTTCGGAGCTGCTTATTATTTGATTGCATCCTTTTTAATCCAAGAGATGCATACCATGTTTTGCTGCACTGTCAGCTACTTTATTCTCTTCTTTAAGGCATGGATAATTGAAGAGTAGGGCAGGGGGCTGAATATGGCAATGACTTCTTCATGGATGCTTCTCAAAGATCAATTGTCAATGTCTCCTTTCAAACAACCCCAACCACCACCCGAATTTCATTCACTATCTATAATGCCCGTGTTCCTACTCTTAGCAACAGAAATACAAAATTATGGAGCTTCATATTCAGCTTGCTTTCTGGTAGACCTGCAACTAGGTCTAAAGATCTGTTGTTGAACAGGATTTTTTGTACAATGCCAATGGACTATACATGCATTAAGGCTTCACCTTTAGGACCAGAATCATACCTAAGAAAGACAGATTTACTCTCATGTTACCAGTCTCGCAAATACCCCATACTTTTCCACTATGATATTGGCAAGTTCCCAATCTTCCTGGCAACTCCAATACGGTATTAAATGTTTACAAGGTATTATATCTACAAATCAGAACAACAGTGCAACTCCAACTATTACAACTCCAGAAACAGATGAAATCCCAGGTTTACCAAAGCAAAGCAAACAAGGTGTAGAAAGTACAAAACATTAACAAGCTTATGTTCGTTGCTCATCCAGCAGGCATCACTTAAAGTCTATGCGAGAACACCTGCCTTTAAACTGATGCAGATAATTTCCCTCACTCATATACTGTCTACCTCTTGGGATAACTTTACAAGTCAACTAGACGAACCAAATAATAAGCATTAGCTTCTTTGGTACACAAGTATGATATTGTCACTTGCCTTGGCCAGTATGTAATGTTGCCAATAATCACCACATGAGCACAACTCATCCTGGAAATGATGAACCCTACAACAAACCCCTTGGGGATGAACTTGGAAGCTATATTGCAATCACCACAAACCTGAAGGTTTTTGAGAATCCAAAGAGGTGTATGAGATACACAACCTTTATCTGGCCATACAAGTCCTGCAAGCTTGATGAAACTCAGCCCCTTTGGGGCAGAAATCAATCTCCAGCAAATAATTTGTGTGCCTTGTTCTTGACCCAAATCCAGCTCCACTCCAACCTTTTTCTCAAATCCATGCTTGCAATTACTTGTCTCAAAGTTCTTGTGTCATCCCACCTACCAGCTAAAGCATAAATATTCGACAGAAGTGCATAATTTGCAGCATAATCAGGCTCCAATGAAAGAGGTGCATTGCTGCTCGTTCACCTAGCTTTACATTCAAATGGTTTTTGCAGACCCAAGCAAGGACCCCCATGCAGAAGCATTAGGCTCTATTGGCATGTTTTCAATGAAGTCACGTGCCTCTTCCAGGTAGCCAAAACGGCCAAGAAGATCAACCATGCAGGCATAGTGCTTGTCTTTTGTTATGATGCCATAATCTTGACTCAAGCTATCTAAACATTGCCAACCTTCATCTAGTAGACCTGGTGGCTGCATGCAGATAAAACAGCAGCAAAGGTAATGCCGTCCGGTTTTGTGCCTTTTTGAATCATTTGGTGAAATAGCAAGAGGGCATCTTTGCCATTGCCATGGTGAGAATGCCCTGTAATCATTGAATTCCATGTGATTAGATTTCTTTCAGGCAATCTGCTAAAAACTTGGCATGCATCCTTTATGCTTCCACATTTGCGTATGTCCACAAGAACTGTCCCAACAACAATATCTTACTCAAACTCCTTCCTAATTCAATAACCATGCATGTGCTTTCCTTGTTCCAAAGCTGCTAAGCTCGCACAGGCTGGGAGAACAGTTGCAATGCTCACGGAGTCTGGATTCAATCCTGTCTCTTGCATCTGAATAAAGAGTTCCAAAGCCTTATCCCCTTGACCATCCTGAGCATGACCTGCAATATCTGCGGTCCATGAGATCGTATTTGGCTTGTGGTTTTCCAATTGCATTACATAAATGAACTTTGATGCTTTCTCAACCTCTCCATTCCATGCATATCCTGAAATTATAGCACTCCATGTGATTGCATCTGGCTTTGTGCCCTCCAACTGCATTTTAACAAAGAGTTTAAAGCATCAGCAATGTGTCCACTGAGAGCATATCCTGCAATAATTGAATTCTGGATAACACATTTTTATCAAATACAAGAAGTGCATTATCCGTACTTGCACATTTGGCATATATGTCTACAAGGGCACTTCCCACAATGACATCTGATTGAAATCCTCTTCTAAATGCGTAACCATGGATAACTTTCCCCTGTTGCAAATTTACAATATCAGTACATGCTCGCAATACACCAGCTATACTGTTTGAATTTGGTTCAACGCCTACTTGAAGCATTTGTTGGAAGAGTTTCAAGGCATCCCTGCCATGCCCATTCTGAGCATAACCAGTACCAATTGCAATCCATGAAATCACCCTAGCTTTCGACCTTTCAACTGCATATCAGAGAACAACTTCAAGGCCTTGTCACACTCTGCATTTTGGGCATACCCTGCAATCAAAATAGTCCATGTAATCATGTTTGGCTTTGTATCTCCCAATTGCATTTGATTGAAGAGATCCAATGCATCATTCATGTGACCATTCCGAGCATACCCTGCTATCATGGCATTATTGTAACCACATTTCTCTGAGACATTTTCCCAAACACTTGGCACGCATTCTTTATACTCATACGTTTAGTGTACATGTCTACAAAGGCCACCCTATGAACACATCCGGCTCAAGTCCTCTTCTAATTATCAATCCATGAATCTGCATTCCCTCGTCTAAAGCTTCTAGTTTAGCACATGCCTGCACAACACTAGAAAAAGTGACCGTATTTGGTTCGACATTTTCCGGTAGCATTTTACCAAACAACTTCAGGGCTTCATTCCAATATCCATTCTTTGCATAGCATATAACAATTGCAGTCCACGAATACAAATAGGGTTTCTCATCTGCCAACTGCATTTCGTGAAAGACTTTCAGGGCTTCATCTACTTTCCCAATTTGGGCATACCCAGAAATCATCAGATTCTATGAAACTCTGTTTTTCTCAGGCATTCTCCAAACGTTGGAATTTTGCATACATGCTGACAAGGAGGGAAGCCACAGAGATTCTGAGTCAACCCCACTTTTGATTATATGGGTGTGAAGTTCTTTGGCCTCTTGCTTCTATGTCAGAACAGACCTTACGGATACTGGTAGAATCAACTCTGTTCTGTTTGTTGAATAGCATATGAGAATTGTTGTTGTACGGGTGGGCATGATGTTGTTTGAAAGTTGGCTGGCCTCCTGCTGCAATGGATTGTGTCATTGCTATGAGCATGGATCAACAGCTACTATTCAATGACAATGACCATGACACCAGAACTGCCTAAAGTTGCGTAAACTTCCTATCAGAAATATTGTACGGCGCAGTGTACATAAAAAAAAACATTGCCATAATTCTCCCTCGCGTATACCGTCCTCGTATTTCGTCGCCTATTCGGAGATTTTGGCTTCAGCGATAAGTGGGGAAAAATAGCATACTTTAATTAATTGGCTTTTGCTTACTATTTCGATATGCATTAGATATTCTATTGTTTTTTTCCAATCAATGAGAGAATTGAAATAGTTTTTCTATTTAAAAAATATTTAACTATTGTCAATGTATAGATGTCAATTTTATAACAAAATATTTTTGAACAAAAGACGCATTTGCGTCATGTTCTTGCCTATTGTGAGTTGTGTTTGGTCGTTTGAGAGATTTATTTATAGGAGGTAGAGGGTTGCATTGTAAATGTGTATTATTTAAAAAAAAAAAATTACATATCGTGTTTTCATTTTTCATTTTTATTTTAAATCTTTGATGTGAGCTAAAACCTTACTTATTATTAGAGGAAACCTAATTTAAATATTATTGTTTACAAATATGTATGGGTAGAAATATATATTCATAGAAAGAAGAAAATACTAGATGTAAAGTAGTTAAGGAGAAGAGTTCAGGACATATTTGTACCTGTGCTCTAAATCTCAATCTTTAATGTCAATCAAATTTTGGGAAGGTGTTCTTTTTGTGGTGATTACTATTGTACCTTTTGTTTCGATTAGATAACTATTTGTACTTGTAAGCAATTGCTTGATTGTCATGTCTAGTATGAAGTTATATTGTTCACATAGGTAGGGTATTACTTTAACTATTGTTGATTCTTGCAAAATGATTATGCAACTCTGACTATAGAATAATTGATTGTTGACATGTGTTTTTTCTATGCAACTCTGACTATAGAATAATTAAGATTGAAAATGTTAATATGCTTATTCAAAAAATATATTGAGGTTTAAGATATATTTTGTGGATAATCAAAGATAGGACATATGAAGATGCATTGTCATTATGAAAAAATCAAATTTATGTGATACTAATTTGTATTTGGTATGTATAACTTTGGTTTGCAAATGCAAAAGTAATTTTAGTCTATAATATAATAAGATATTGTGATTGATTTTTGTAGATCATATTATAATTAGTTTATATTTGTATGTATAACTTTGATTTACAAAAGCAATTTTATTCTATAATGTAATAAGAGATTGTGATTGATTTTTGTAGATCATATTATTATAATTAGTTTTTCATACATTATCAATGATTAGTTGTAAGAATAGTATTTTTACTGTTGGTTATACGTATCTGATAGTGAGAGGTGAAGGGAACGAAATATTGTGTGTCCGAGCTTGACAGAGGCGATTCATAGCTTCGGCCGAGCTGCTCTGTATCACGACACATACCCTTCATTGCACTGGCATCTCCAATAACCTGGGCGGAACCAAATACTCGGGCGGTCTGGCAATTGCAATCACCGGCAATCCTTAACCCCGCATCCTATGCGCACTCATCTTTACCGGCAGCATCTCTCTTCTTGGCGAGGCTATCGTGAGTGCTTGGGCAATTCCCAAAAGATAATCATCGTGGAAATCTGTACTAGACGGCTCGTTCAGTGATTCCTCCTTCGGGTGATTTGTCAATCATCGGGATTCCATTCTTGGTCAGGAGTCCTTCCAACAGTATTGAATCCTAGCGCCGGCGACATAGTCGCAACACATAGCCAGCTCAGCAACATCATCCTGGGCGTCGATAGAAGTAATGAGGGTCAGCTGTCACAGTCGTATTGGAATTGAATTGATGGTAGATCGATGGAGTTGTCATAGGCATCTTCTAGTTTACAGATCAAGAGATCTTGTGGTATGTTCAGAAGTGCCATCATCGTCGTTGCACGAAAGTCATAATCTCTGTATTTGCTTCGCCGGGGGAATCATGTTGTATTTGAATCGAACAGTCATATGTTCAGTAGATATCAAATAAAGTTTGAACTTTATTAATCTCTGTTTCAGCTCTAGGTGTCGACCCGCTCATTGTTGTGATTCGACCTGCTCATTGTTGTGATTCAGTACTAATAAGTTGAGTTATCCTAATGCTCAGCCGATCTGTTCATTAATCACGATTCTATTCATACAATGGTCAGTGTTTAATATTGAGCGATCTGAGTTAAGTCTGGAAGTCATTGGTAATAATCTGTATTAACCCGGAGAACCAATTGTGCTGAGAGGGGTTGAATTGCTTAGGCTCATTACATAGAAGAAGATCTATTGTTAGAGGAAGAGCAAGGTGAAGCAAAATGTCACACAAGTAGCATGAAGGTGTTGGTGAAAGAGGATGCAAGTGGGGAAGTGGTGTAGTTGAGGATGGAGCAAAAGGAGGTGTTGCAATTGCAGCAACCAATGACAATGTGGATGATAGAGTGGAATGTGATGACCCTTGCCCCGTAAATACTATTAACTTCAATCACCTTTACTATTCCAAAGTTTTCTGACAGGTCTCACCGGTTTAATTTGTGTTTTGTGCAAAATTTTGGCTTGTTATAATATATTGATTGAATATGAACCCTTTTTTATTGAACTCGGATCATTAAATATAGAACATTACAGATTTAATTTAAGATGACTACAACAAATCCTCAAGCATAACAAGAAAGATATAAATCATTCATTTGGTTATCCAGATATACTGAAATGCATTCGGTCCTACATAAGTTTGACATACCCGTAAATCCCATGGACAGCAGCCTCAGTGTGGAGAGTCCGATGGAAGAAATATGTACAAGCCAATATTCCCGATAGCGGGATACCAGGGTCACACAGCACACAGGGAAGATGAGGATTTAATGCCCCTTCATACAGATCACACTGGTCTTCAGCACTCTATCGCTTCTCCATATGACTTGTGACCATGGGCAGAGAGTAAAATTCCTGGTAATACAAGACACCATAATTTAAAGCCTGCTGATATCAATTAACGTGTTGTGAGGAAAATAATGAGAATTGGAGATAAGATAATGAGATAATACATACCGGTTGGGTTGGTAGCAGTTGATGAAGAGATTGAATCATTTATAATTTAATATTGAACATACCAATCTTCTCTGCAACACAACACACAGGAAAGATGAGGATTGGTTAGCCACGCTAGCCAATTGCCCACATAATTCTCGGGTATGGCTTACACGTAATTTACACTTGAGCTTAAACAGTAGTCCTGGTCCACAATCAAAGATTAAATATCACACAGAACGTAACCTTCCATCAGGTGTGTCACAAACAGGATTGGCTGAAAAAACCCCATAAACTCGAGTGATCTGAGAGCTTTCCCTAGAATTGTAAAGCCATGCCCATTGCCTATATATTTGGAGGCTTTAGGAAGTTCTTTTAAGTAGAAGATGATGAATTAAGTCTACTCTTCTGTCACTTCATATTTTTCTTGAATAATTTGTATCATTGTTACTATTCAAGCCGCCTACAATAAGACGGAGCTTAATATATTTTCTGACAACTTAGATTGAAAGCTGCTCTGCAGTAATTAGTTTGATAATTTAGTTCCTTGTGAACAGAATCTGGATAAAAGTTGTGGAGGACGCAATCAATTGGGCTTCCAACAATTTGTTCGGACTTCCCCGCTGCTACCAGTAAGGGGATTGATGTTTCCCTTTTTCACCATGGAAGTAGCAAAAGCATTGAAGAAGGTAGCCTGGTTGTTGGAATATGTAGTCACCTGTGAATCAGCAGATCCACCATTGGAAAGCTCTTGGTCGGAGAGAAAAAGTCCTTTCTTGCTTCTTAGATTTTTCTAGTAATTGTTGTCAAAGTAGTGGGAGTTTGTAGATCTAAGGGCGACAGGTTGTCATCTCCACTACTGAAAGGGCAGCTAGCCTGAAGAGAGGTAGCCAATGCACTCAAGGTGTTGGTTTCGTTGTAGATGTGGGTTCTGAAAGTGGTACAACGAGCTTGACAAAAATCTAGATGGCATTCTTAATTACAACACTATGACCCTACGCCCTGAATTGCGTCGCCGACTACATTTCTCCTATATGGTGAAGAATGGTTATTCTTGTTTAATTTTAACCAAGGTTACCCAAAGTTTCTGGGACAGGGACAGCAGGACGAGTCCCCAAGTTTCTGATTTTTGAGGTCAAATTTAGGGATGGCAGGGGACGGCTATATAAAAATATAGGGAAATTTTAAATATTCAATAGATAATATGGATAAGGTATGCATAATATACATTATAGAACATTCACATATAACATTTGTGTTTAAGTTGATATGGTTTATTGGGTATGCATTGATCTTAATGAATAAGTTAGAATTTATTCAATGGAAAGTTTGATTTTGAACTAAAAAAATAGATACTTTGATGATAATTTTTTTGTTTATTGATAACTGGAACAAGGGAGTGCAGCCTTCTGAGAATGATAGTGAGTTGCATTAGGCAAATAATCTGCATAGTTACCATGTTATTGTTTTGCATGATCAGATGTCCCAAGGCCCACTATGTATCATCTTCACAATAGAGTAAGACCTGTGAGACTTATTTATGAGGCACAGTAGCATTGAGTACAAGCACTGAGTGTTGGGTTATTCACTGGAATTCATCTTGGCACCTCAGTACATAAACCAATATTGAATACTTGTATCAGTTACACTTATCCAAAGTTTCAAGACAACAAGCAATGGCACCAATTTATTTAATGGGTGGGACATAATTAAGTTCACACTCCCTTGCTATGAAAATGTGTTTTATGTTTTGTTTTGACCATGCTTTGATGCGAGGCACAGTTGACCATCCTAGGGATGGCTAAGGGACTTTTAGGATGGCTAACTATCCCGAGGACAGCTAGGGGACTCCTAGAAGTCCTCTGGTCGTCCCCAAGTCCCCTGGCCATCCCCAGGACTGGTCAGCCGTCCCCCATCTGGTCAACGGTGTCCCCTCGTTTCGGAGACGTTTCCTAAAAAATTTGCAAAAAGGGGGACGGTCCCCTACCTTCCCCTCGCCATCCCCTAGTACCCAGGATGGGGGATTTTGGGGTGGGGACGCATCCCTGAGTATCCCTGATTTTAACCATAGACATAGATTTATAAAATAAAACCAATCTTTCACAACCTAGCGTCTACTGTTGAATATAATTTGCAGAATCAAATGAAAAATAAATTGCAAAAAATAAAAGATTAAAAATCAATCACAAAAATATGAACACCAGATTTATCGTGGTTCACCATCAATTTGATGGCTACATCCACACTCAGGGATTATCTCTTTTATTATCAAGTTCTGAATTGAATACATATTCAGCCAGCAGCATTATTTATAAAACAAGTCTCCCACCAATTAAATGGAAAAAACCATTCGAAATAGACAACTTCTAAATTGGCGAACACATGCCAATAGAAGTTAAACAAAAGAAAGAAACTATTTCGACTTAAGAAGGAAACATGCTAATTTGGGCTTCACAGAACCCAACAATTACATGATTGCTGAAGAAAAAATGGAACACAATAAATTTGAGGCCTTTAAAGAAGTGTAAAAAGAGTGCTTATTGTAACGACCACAGAGTCACGAGCAGCAATGGCGAGAATGTCAGCACAAGACACAACTCCACTACATACAGCCTCGACTTAAGATTTAATGGTGTCAATCACATAGAATCCTCTCAGGAAATTGTTATCAGGAGCCACAGTCTTTTCTCCAATTATCGTCAACGAATCGTCTAATAGGACCGACCCATCACAAACCTGAAAAAACAAACCAAGTGAATGACAAACACTTAGGACGGTTAAAATTGTTTTGCTTTCTTTGTGAAGATTCTCTGCACCATCCCATGTGAATAACACATACTTGAATAGTCATCATTCATTAGTAAAACACTATTGTTGAATAGTGTTCGGTATATGATTAAGAGAAAAAATCAAATATTATTCAAAATGCTTATAATCATTGAAATATGACTCTAGACAACTATTAACCAATAGAATTGAAGGAAAATGGTTTTGTAATATTAACAAAAATTTGAAAAAAATTATAAACATTAGAAAATATGGTCAACAAAATTTAATTCTTGCATCCAATTGGTTGATTCTTGTCAAACTATTAAAACTAGATGAAAGCATAAGTATACCCGCCTATGGCAGGAACTAAAAATTATTTCTCTTTCATCTAATTGGGAGGGAAATTTCACCCGATAAAAGCAATTAATGCGCTGGCAGATGAAAATGGAAGTCTCACTTGTTGGGCTCAACGTGCCCGATAAAATTGGTATGGTTATGATATTTTTTTTTTTAAATGTGATAAAATTTAATATTGGCATATGTAAAAAAATTAATCATTCAAAAATATAATTATAAATTTTTATTGTGTAAGTAAAATAATAAAAAATGTATTGATATAAATCATATTTAATAATATTAAGAGATTTATTGAAAGAATTCAATCATAAACAGGATCAAATTTGAAGTGATAGAAAAGTCTAAAATTTTGTATCTTATTAGTTCCTATTGGAGGCGGGTATACTTATGCTTTTAGCTAACTTTATTTCTTTGGCAAATATCAACCAATAGAAATAACGAATTAAACTATGTGGGCAATTTTTTCCAAAGTTTATATTGATGTCATATTTAATTAATACTTTTAAAAACCTTTTTTTCCAATTCTATTGGCCAATAGATTTCTACAATCATATTTGAATGATGTAATCATTTTTTTAATATTGTATAGTTTTTTCAAACTCATTTACAAACACTATTATGCAATAGTAATTTTCTTTTTGTTTGGCAACGAAATAATTCTTCTATAGTCCAATTTTAGAAAAAAACAATGATAACAATAGTAATTTTCTTCTAATAAAAACAATGACAATAATGCAACTTTTTTTTGGACCATATTTGCCAATATTCTTTTCACATATGGTTGGTGAAGACTTTAACACAAATGACATTAAAATCAACCAATTATAGTGTACAACATGGTCTTACCATTCCCATGTGGAAAAGTAGTGTAGTGGGTGCTACTTTTAACTATTGCAGTTGAATATGGAGGTTGTTTATTGCATTATTGCAGCTAATATTTATGCTTTCAGCTAACTTTATTTCTTTGGCAAATATCAACCAATAGAATTAAAAAATTAAACTATGTGCGCAATTTTTTCCAAAGTTTATATTCATGTTATATTTAATTAATACTTTTAAAAACCTTTTTTTCCAATTCTATTGGCCAATAGATTTCTACAATCATATTTGAATGATGTAATCATTTTTTTAATATTGTATAGTTTTTTCAAACTCATTTACAAACACTATTACGCAATAGTAATTTTCTTCTTTTTTGGCAACGAAATAATTCTTCTGTAGTCCAATTTAAAAAAAAAACAATGAAAACAATAGAAATTTTCTTCTAATAAAAATAATGACAACAATACAACTTTTTTTTGGACCATATTTGCCAATTTTCTTTTCACATAAGGATGGTGAAGACTTTAAGACAAATGACCTTAAATCAGCCAACTATAGTGTACAACATGGTCTTACCGCATTCCCATGTGGAAAAGTAGCGTAGTGGGTGCTACTTTTGACTATTGCAGTTGAATATGGAGGTTGTTTATTGCATTATTGCAGCTAATACGTATGCTTTCAGCTAACTTTATTTCTTTGGCAAATATCAATCAATAGAATTAAAAAATTAAACTATGTGCACAACTTTTTCCAAAATTTATATTCATGTCCTATTTAATTAATACTTTTAAAAACCTTTTTTTCCAATTCTATTGGCCAATAGATTTCTAGAGTCATATTTGAATGATGTAATCATTTTTTTAATATTGTATAGTTTTTTCAAACTCATTTACAAATACTATTATGCAATAGTAATTTTTTTTTGGTTTGGCAACGAAATAATTCTTCTACAGTCCAATTTTAGAAAAAAACAATGTGAACAATAATAATTTTCTTCTAATAAAAACAATGATAATAATGCAACTTTTTTTTGGGCCATATTTGCCAATATTCTTTTCACATACGATTGGTGAATACTTTCAGACAAGTGACATAAAAATCAGCCAATTATAGTGTACAACATGGCCTTACCGCATTCCCATGTGGAAAAGTAGTGTAGTGGGTGCTACTTTTGACTATTGCAGTTGAATATGGAGGTTGTTTATTGCATTATTGCAGCTAATACTTATGCTTTCAGCTAACTTTATTTCTTTGGCAAATATCAATTAATAGAATTAAAGAATTAAACTATGTGCGCAATTTTTTCCAAAGTTTATATTCATGTCATATTTAATTAATACTTTTAAAAATATTTTTTTCCAATTCTATTGGCCAATAGATTTCTATAGTCATATTTGAATGATGTAATCATTTTTTAATATTGTATAGTTTTTTCAAACTCATTTACAAAAACTATTATGCAATAATAATTTTATTTTTGTTTGGCAACGAAATAATTCTTCTGCACTCCAATTTTAGAAAAAAAAATAAGAACAATAGTAATTTTCTTCTAATAAAAATAATGACAACAATGCAACACTTTATTGGACCATATTTGTCAATATTCTTTTCACATACGTTTGGTGAAAACTTTAATGCAAATGACATAAAACATCAGCCAATTATAGTGTACGGAATGGTTTTACCACATTCCCATGTAGCAAAGTAGTGTAGTGGGTGCTACTTTTGACTATTGCAGTTGAATACGAAGAGGTTGTTTATTGCATTATTGCAACTAATACTTATGCTTTCAGCTAACTTTATTTCTTTAGCAAATATCAATCAATAGAATTAAAAAATTAAACTATGTGCACAATTTTTTTCAAAATTTATATTGATGTCATATTTAATTAATACTTTTAAAAACCTTTTTTTCCAATTCTATTGGCCAATAGATTTCTACAGTCATATTTGAATGATGTAATCATTTTTTTAATATTGTATAGTTTTTTCAAACTTATTTACAAACACTATTATGCAATAGTAATTTTATTTTTATTTCGCAACGAAATAATTTTTCTGCAATCCAATTTTAGAAAAAAAAATATGAACAATTGTAATTTTCTTCTAATAAAAACAATGACAACAATGCAAAAAAAATTTGGACTATATTTGCCAATATTTTTTTCACATACGATTGGTGAAGATTTTAACACAAATGACATAAAAATCAGCCAGTTATACTCTACGAAATGGTCTTACCGCATTCCCATGTGGAAAAGTAGTGTAGTGGGTGCTACTTTTGACTATTGCAGTTGAATACGGAGGTTGTTTATTGCATTATTGCAACTAATACTTATGCTTTCACCTAACTTTATTTCTTTGGCAAATATCAACCAATAGAATTAACGAATTAAACTATGTGCGCAATTTTTTCTACAGTTTATATTGATGTCATATTTAATTAATACTTTTAAAAAAAAAAAATCCAATTCTATTGGCCAATAGATTTCTACAGTCATATTTGAATGATGTAATCTTTTTTTAATATTGTATAGTTTTTTCAAACTCATTTACAAACACTATTACGCAATAGTAATTTTCTTTTTGTTTGGCAACGAAATAATTCTTCTACAATCCAATTTTAGAAAAAAACAATGTGAACAATATTAATTTTCTTCTAATAAAAACAATGACAACAATGTAACTTTTTTTTGGACCATATTTGCCAATATTCTTTTCACATATGGTTGGTGAACACTTTAAAACAAATGACATAAAAATATCCAATTATAGTGTATGAAATGGTCTTACCACATTCCCATGTGGAAAAGTAGTGTACAGTAGGTGCTACTTTTCACTGTTGTAGTTGAATACAGAGGTTGTTTATTGCATTATTGCAGCTAATACTTATGCTTTCAGCTAACTTTATTTTTTTGGCAAATATCAACCAATAGAATTAAAAAATTAAACTATGTGCACAATTTTTTCCAAAGTTTACATTGATGTCATATTTAATTAATACTTTTAAAAACTTTTTTTTCCAATTCTATTGGCCAATAGATTTCTACAGTCATATTTGAATGATGTAATAGTTTTTTTAATATTGTATAGTTTTTTCAAACTCATTTACAAACACTATTATGCAATAGCAATTTTCTTTTTCTTTCGCAATGAAATAATTCTTCTACAGTCTAATTTAGAAAAAAAACAATGAGAACAATAGTAATTTTCTTCTAATAAAAACAATGACAACAATGCAAAAAAAATTGGACTATAAATTTGCCAATATTCTTTTCACATACGGTTGGTGAAGACTTTAAAACAAACGACATAAAAATCAGCCAATTATAGTTTACGACATAGTTTTACTGCATTACCATGTGGAAAAGTAGTGTAGTGGGTGCTACTTTTGACTGTTGCAGTTGAATACAAAGGTTGTTTATTGCATTATTGCAGCTAATACTTATGCTTTCAGCTAACTTTATTTCTTTTGCAAATATCAACCAATAGAATTAAAGAATTAAACTATGTGCGCAATTTTCTCCAAAGTTTATATTGATGTCATGTTTAATTAATACTTTTATAAAACTTTTTTTCCAATTCTATTGGCCAATAGATTTCTATAGTCATATTTGAATGATGTAATCATTTTTTTAATATTGTATAATTTTTTCAAACTCATTTACAAACACTATTATGCAATAGTAAAAAAAAAATTGTTTGGCAATGAAATAATTCTTCTGCAATCCAATTTTAGAAAAAAACAATGAGAACAATAGTAATTTTCTTCTAATAAAAACAATGACAACAATGCAACTTTTTTTTGGACCATATTTGCTAATATTTTTTTCACATATGGTTGGTGAAGACTTTAACACAAATGACATAAAAATCAGCCAATTATAGTGTACAAAACGGTCTTACCACATTCCCATGTGGAAAAGTAGTGTAGTGGGTACTACTTTTGACTGTTGCAGTTGAATATGGAGGTTGTTTATTGCATTATTGCAATTAATACTTATGCTTTCAGCTAACTTTATTTATTTGGCAAATATCAACCAATAGAATTAAAGAATTAAACCATGTGTGCAATTTTTTTCAAAGTTTATATTCATGTCATATTTAATTAATACTTTTACAAACTTTTTTTTCCAATTCTATTGGCCAATAGATTTTTATAGTCATATTTAAATGATGTAATCATTTTTTTAATATTGTATAGTTTTTTCAAACTTATTTACAAACACTATTATACAATAGCAATTTTCTTTTTGTTTGGCAACGAAATAATTCTTCTGCAGTCCAATTTTAGAAAAAAACAATATGAACAATAATAATTTTCTTCTAGTAAAAACAATGACAACAATGCAACTTTTTTTTTGAACCATATTTTCCAATATTCTTTTCACATATGGTTGGTGAAAACTTTAAGACAAATGACATAAAAATCAGCAATTATAGTGTACAAAATGATCTTACCATATTCCCATGTGGAAAAGTAGTGTAGTGGGTGCTACTTTTGACTGTTGCAGTTGAATATGGAGGTTGTTTATTGCATTATTGCAGCTAATACTTATGCTTTCAGATAAATTTATTTCTTTGGCAAATATCAACCAATAGAATTAAAAAATTAAACTATGTGCGCAATTTTTTCAAAAGTTTATATTCATGTTATATTTAATTAATACTTTTACAAACTTTTTTTTCCAATTCTATTGCCCAATAGATTTCTACAATCATATTTGAATGATGTAATCATTTTTTTAATATTGTATAGTTTTTTCAAACTCATTTACAAACACTATTACGCAATAGTAATTTTCCTTTTGTTTAGCAACGAAATAATTCTTTTGTGGTCCAATTTTAGAAAAAAAAATAATGTGAACAATAGTAATTTTCTTCTAATAAAAACAATGACAACAATACAACTTTTTTTTGGACCATACTTGCCAATTTTCTTTTCACATACGGTTGGTAAATACTTTAACACAAATGACATAAAAATCAGCCAAATATAGTGTACGAAATGGTCTTACCACATTCCCATGTGGAAAAGTAGTGTAGTGGGTACTACTTTTGACTGTTGCAGTTGAATATGGAGGTTGTTTATTGCATTATTGCAGCTAATACTTATGCTTTCAGCTAACTTTTTTTTTGGCAAATATGAACCAATAAAATTAAAAAATTAAACTATGTGCGCAATTTTTTCCAAAGTTTATATTAATGTCGTATTTAATTAATACTTTTAAAAACCTTTTTTTCCAATTCTATTGGCCAATAGATTTCTACAGTCATATTTGAATGATTTAATCATTTTTTTAATATTGTATAGTTTTTTCAAACTTATTTACAAACACTATTACGCAATAGTAATTTTCTTTTTGTTTGGCAACGAAATAATTCTTCTACAGTCCAATTTTAGAAAAAAACAATGTGAACAATAGTAATTTTCTTCTAATAAAAACAATGACAACAATGCAACTTTTTTTTAGACCATATTTGCCAAATTTTTTTTCACATACGATTGGTGAAGACTTTCAAACAAGTGACATAAAAATCAGCCAATTATAGTGTACGACATGGTCTTACCGCATTCCTATGTGAAAAAGTAGTGTAGTGGGTGCTACTTTTGACTGTTGCAGTTGAATATGGAGGTTGTTTATTGCATTATTGCAGCTAATACTTATGCTTTCAGCTAAATTTATTTCTTTGGCAAATATCAACCAATAGAATTAAAAAATTAAACTATGTGCGCAATTTTTTCAAAAGTTTATATTCATGTTATATTTAATTAATACTTTTACAAACTTTTTTTTCCAATTCTATTGCCCAATAGATTTCTACAATCATATTTGAATGATGTAATCATTTTTTTAATATTGTATAGTTTTTTCAAACTCATTTACAAACACTATTACGCAATAGTAATTTTCCTTTTGTTTAGCAACGAAATAATTCTTTTGTGGTCCAATTTTAGAAAAAAAAATAATGTGAACAATAGTAATTTTCTTCTAATAAAAACAATGACAACAATACAACTTTTTTTTGGACCATACTTGCCAATTTTCTTTTCACATATGGTTGGTAAATACTTTAACACAAATGACATAAAAATCAGCCAAATATAGTGTACGAAATGGTCTTACCGCATTACCATGTGGAAAAGTAGTGTAGTGGGTGCTACTTTTGACTGTTGTAGTTGAATACGGAGGTTGTTTATTGCATTATTGCAGCTAATACTTATGCTTTCAGCTAACTTTTTTTTTGGCAAATATGAACCAATAAAATTAAAAAATTAAACTATGTGCGCAATTTTTTCCAAAGTTTATATTAATGTCGTATTTAATTAATACTTTTAAAAACCTTTTTTTCCAATTCTATTGGCCAATAGATTTCTACAGTCATATTTGAATGATTTAATCATTTTTTTAATATTGTATAGTGTTTTCAAACTCATTTACAAACACTATTACGCAATAGTAATTTTCTTTTTGTTTGGCAACGAAATAATTCTTCTACAGTCCAATTTTAGAAAAAAACAATGTGAACAATAGTAATTTTCTTCTAATAAAAACAATGACAACAATGCAACTTTTTTTTAGACCATATTTGCCAATTTTCTTTTCACATACGATTGGTGAAGACTTTCAAACAAGTGACATAAAAATCAGCCAATTATAGTGTACGACATGGTCTTACCGCATTCCTATGTGAAAAAGTAGTGTAGTGGGTGCTACTTTTGACTGTTGCAGTTGAATATGGAGGTTGTTTATTGCATTATTGCAGCTAATACTTATGCTTTTAGCTAACTTTATTTCTTTGGCAAATATCAACCAATAGAATTAAAAAATTAAACTATGTGCGCAATTTTTTCAAAAGTTTATATTCATGTTATATTTAATTAATACTTTTACAAACTTTTTTTTCCAATTCTATTGCCCAATAGATTTCTACAATCATATTTGAATGATGTAATCATTTTTTTAATATTGTATAGTTTTTTCAAACTCATTTACAAACACTATTACGCAATAGTAATTTTCCTTTTGTTTAGCAACGAAATAATTCTTTTGTGGTCCAATTTTAGAAAAAAAAATAATGTGAACAATAGTAATTTTTTTCTAATAAAAACAATGACAACAATACAACTTTTTTTTGGACCATACTTGCCAATTTTCTTTTCACATACGGTTGGTAAATACTTTAACACAAATGACATAAAAATCAGCCAAATATAGTGTAATGGTCTTACGACACCATGTGGAAAAGTAGTGTAGTGGGTGCTACTTTTGACTGTTGTAGTTGAATACGGAGGTTGTTTATTGCATTATTGCAGCTAATACTTATGCTTTCAGCTAACTTTTTTTTGGCAAATATGAACCAATAAAATTAAAAAATTAAACTATGTGCGCAATTTTTTCCAAAGTTTATATTAATGTCGTATTTAATTAATACTTTTAAAAACCTTTTTTTCCAATTCTATTGGCCAATAGATTTCTACAGTCATATTTGAATGATTTAATCATTTTTTTAATATTGTATAGTGTTTTCAAACTCATTTACAAACACTATTACGCAATAGTAATTTTCTTTTTGTTTGGCAACGAAATAATTCTTCTACAGTCCAATTTTAGAAAAAAATAATGTGAACAATAGTAATTTTCTTCTAATAAAAACAATGACAATAATGCAACTTTTTTTTAGACCATATTTGCCAATTTTCTTTTCACATACGATTGGTGAAGACTTTCAAACAAGTGACATAAAAATCAGCCAATTATAGTGTACGACATGGTCTTACCGCATTCCTATGTGAAAAAGTAGTGTAGTGGGTGCTACTTTTGACTGTTGTAGTTGAATATGGAGGTTTTTATTGAAGCATAAAAATGCTATTCACATTTTTTTTTTTGATGAACCTCATTTACAAACACTATTACGCAATAGTAATTTTCTTTTTCTTTCACAACGAAATAATTCTTCTAAAGTCCAATTTTAGAAAAAAACAATGAGAACAATAGTAATTTTTTTCTAATAAAAACAATGACAACAATGCAAAAAAAATTTGGACCATAAATTTTCCAATATTCTTTTCACATACGATTGGTGAAGACTTTAAGACAAACGACATAAAAATCGGCGAATTATAGTGCACGACATGGTCTTACCGCATTACCATGTGGAAAAGTAGTGTAGTGGGTGGTACTTTTGATTGTTGCAGTTGAATACGGAGGTTGTTTATTTCATTATTGCAGCTAATACTTATGTTTTTAGATAACTTTATTTTTTTGGCAAATATCAACCAAAAGAATTAAAGAACTAAACTATGTGTGCAATTTTCTCCAAAGTTTATATTGATGTCATATTTAATTAATACTTTTTAAAACCTTTTTTTTCTAATTCTATTGGCCAATAGATTTCTACAGTCATATTTGAATGACGTAATCATTTTTTTAATATTGTATAGTTTTTTCAAACTCATTTACAAACACTATTATGCAATAGTAATTTTCTTTTTGTTTGGCAACGAAATAATTCTTCTGCAGTTCAATTTTAGAAAAAAACAATGAGAACAATAGTAATTTTCTTCTAATAAAAACAATGACAAAGTTGTAACTTTTTTTTGGACCAAATTTGCTAATATTTTTTTCACATATGGTCAAAGTGAAGACTTTAACACAAATGACATAAAAATCAGCCAATTATAGTGTACAAAATGGTCTTACCGCATTCCCATGTGGAAAAGTAGTGTAGTGGGTGCTACTTTTCACTGTTGCAGTTGAATATGGAGGTTGTTTATTGCATTATTGCAGTTAATACTTATGCTTTCAACTAACTTTATTTATTTTGCAAATATCAACCAATAGAATTAAAAAATTAAACTATGTGCACAATTTTTTTCAAAGTTTATATTGATGTCATATTTAATTAATATTTTTAAAAACCTTTTTCTCCAATTCTATTGGCCTATAGATTTCTATAGTCATATATGAAAGATGTAATCTTTTTTTAATATTGTATAGTTTTTTCATACTCATTTACAAACATTATTACACAATAGTAATTTTCTTTTTGTTTGGCAACGAAATAATTCTTCTACAGTCCAATTTAAAAAAAAAACAATGTGAACAATAGTAATTTTTTTTATAACAAAAACAATGACAATTAAGAATTAAACTATGTGTGTAATTTTTTCCAAAGTTTATATTGATCTCATATTTAATTAATACTTTTAAAAAAAAAAATTCCAATTCTATTGGCCAATAGATTTCTACAGTCATATTTGAATGATGTAATCAGTTTTTTAATATTGTATAGTTTTTTCAAACTCATTTACAAACACTATTACGCAATAGTAATTCTTTTTGTTTGGCAATGAAATAATTCTTTTGGAGTCCAATTTTAGAAAAAAACAATGTGAACAATAGTAATTTTCTTCTAATAAAAACAATGACAATAATGCAACTTTTTTTTGGACCAAATTTGCTAATATTTTTTTCACATATGGTTGGTGAAGACTTTAACACAAATGACATAAAAATCAGCCAATTATAGTGTACAAAATGGTCTTACTGCATTCCCATGTGGAAAAGTAGTGTAGTGGGTGCTACTTGTCACTATTGCAGTTGAATATGGAGGTTGTTTATTACATTATTGCAGTTAATACTTATGCTTTCAGCTAATTTTATTTCTTTGACAAATATCAACCAATAGAATTAAAAAATTAAACTATGTGCGCAATTTTTTTCAAAGTTTATATTGATGTCATATTTAATTAATATTTTTAAAAACCTTTTTCTCCAATTCTATTGGCCAATAGATTTCTAGTCATATTTGAATGATGTAATCATTTTTTTAATATTGTATAGTTTTTTCAAACTCATTTACAAACACTATTACGCAATAGTAATTTTCTTTTTGTTTGGCAATGAAATAATTCTTCTACAGTCCAATTTTAGAAAAAAAATAATGTGAACAATAGTAATTTTCTTCTAATAAAAACAATGACAACAATGCAACTTTTTTATGGACTATATTTTCCAATATTCTTTTCACATATGGTTGGTGAAGACTTTAAGTCAATGACGTAAAAATCAGCCATTATAGTGTACGAAATGATCTTACCGCATTCCCATATGGAAAAGTAGTGTAGTGGGTGCTACTTTTGACTGTTGCAGTTGAATACGAAGGTTGTTTATTGCATTATTGTAGCTAATACTTATGCTTTCAGCTAACTTTATTTCTTGTGCAAATATCAACCAATAGAATTAAAAAATTAAACTATGAGCGTAATTTTTTCCAAAGTTTATATTGATGTCATATTTAATTAATACTTTTACAAACTTTTTTTTCCAATTCTATTAGCCAATAGATTTCTACAGTCATATTTGAATGATGTAATCATTTTTTAATATTGTATAGTTTTTTCAAACTCATTTACAAACACTATCACGCAATAGTAATTTTTTTTTTTGTTTGTCAACGAAATAATTCTTCTACAGTCCAATTTTAGAAAAAAACAATGTGAACAATAGTAATTTTCTTCTAATAAAAACAATGACAACAATGCAACTTTTTTTTGGACCATATTTGCCAATATTATTTTCACATACATTTGGTGAAGACTTTAAGACAAATGAAAAAAAATCAGCCAATTATAGTGTATAAAATGGTCTTACCGCATTCCCATGTGGAAAAGTAGTGTAGTGGGTGCTACTTTTGACTGTTGCAATTGAATACGGAGGTTGTTTATTGCATTATTGCAGCTAATACTTATGCTTTCAACTAACTTTATTTTTTTGGCAAATATCAACCAATAGAATTAAAGAATTAAACTATGTGCGCAATTTTTTCCAAAGTTTATATTGATGTCATATTTAATTAATACTTTTAAAAACTTTTTTTTCCAATTCTATTGGCCAATAGATTTCTACAGTCATATTTGAATGATGTAATCATTTTTTTAATATTGTATAGTTTTTTCAAACTCATTTAGAAACACTATTACTTAATAGTAATTTTCTTTTTATTTCACAATGATATAATTCTTCTGTAGTCCAATTTTAGAAAAAAATAATAAGAACAATAGTAATTTTCTTCTAATAAAAACAATGACAACAATGCAACTTTTTTTTGGACCATATTTGCCAATATTCTTTTCACATACGGTTGGTGAAGGCTTTAAGACAAATAACATAAAAATCAGCCAATTATAGTCTACGACATGGTCTTACCGCATTCCCATGTGGAAAAGTAGTGTAGTGGGTGCTACTTTTGACTATTGCAGTTGAATATGGAGGTTGTTTATTGCATTATTGCAGCTAATACTTATGTTTTCAGCTAACTTTATTTCTTTGGCAAATATCAACCAATAGAATTAAAGAATTAAACTATGTGCGCAATTTTTTCCAAAGTTTATATTCATGTCATATTTAATTAATACTTTTAAAAACTTTTTTTCCAATTCTATTGGCCAATAGATTTCTACAATCATATTTAAACGATGTAATCATTTTTTTAATATTGTATAGTTTTTTCAAACACATTTACAAACACTATTATGCAATAGTAATTTTCTTTTTGTTTGGCAATGAAATAATTCTTCTGCAGTCCAATTTTAGAAAAAAACAATGTGAACAATAATAATTTTCTTCTAATAAAAACAATGACAACAATGCAACTTTTTTTTTAGACCATATTTGAATCCAATATTTTTTTCACATACGGTTGGTGAAGACTTTAACACAAATGACATAAAAATCAGCCAATTATAGTGTACGAAATGGTCTTACCGCATTCCCATGTGGAAAAGTAGTGTGGTGGGTGCTACTTTTAACTGTTGCAATTGAATACGAAGGTTGTTTATTGCATTATTGCAGCTAATACTTATGCTTTCAGCTAACTTTATTTCTTTGGCAAATATCAACCAATAGAATTAAAAAATTAAACTATGTGTGCAATTTTTTCCAAAGTTTATATTGATGTCATATTTAATTAATACTTTTAAAAACCTTTTTTTTCCAATTCTATTGGCCACTAGATTTCTACAGTCATATTTGAATGATGTAATCTTTTTTTAATATTGTATAGTTTTTTCAAACTCATTTACAAACACTATTATGCAATAGTATTTTTTTTTTTTTTTGGCAATGAAATAATTCTTCTACAGTCTAATTTTAGAAAAAAACAATGAGAACAATAGTAATTTTTTTCTAATAAAAACAATGATAACAATGCAATTTTTTTGGACCATATTTGCCAATATTCTTTTCACATACGGTTGGTGAAGACTTTAACACAAATGACATAAAAATCAACTAATTTTAGTGTACGAAATGGTCTTACTGCATTCCCATGTGGAAAAGTAGTGTAGTGGGTGCTACTTTTGACTGTTGCAATTGAATATGGAGGTTGTTTATTTCATTATTGTAGCTAATACTTATGCTTTCATCTAACTTTATTTGTTTGGAAAATATCAACCAATAGAATTAAAGAATTAAACTATGTGCGCAATTTTTTCCAAAGTTTATATTGATGTCATATTTAATTAATATTTTTAAAAACCTTTTTTTCCAATACTATTGGCCAATAGATTTCTACAGTCATATTTGAATGATGTAATCATTTTTTTAATATTGTATAGTTTTTTCAAACTCATTTACAAACACTATTATGCAATAGTGTGATGTCCCCTTCTAGCTAGATACTTTAGTCTAGTTGTGGTTTAGCCTATTATTGGACCCTCGTAGGCTATTACAGATGGATAGGGGGGTCAGTTTGGACATAGGAGGTTTGGGTTGTTCAGTGTTTTTGGCTTTCTCAAAGTTTAGTGGTTGGTTTGAGCTTTAGAGGGTTTGATTTAGGCTTCATTTGAGTGATTCTTGCAATTTTTAGCATGTCTTTTCAGGCACTTGGGAAATAATTACTTAGATTCCAGTTTTAGACAGTTTGGCCAGATTCTCAATATTGAGAGAGTTATGATTATTTCAGTGAATTCCAACATGTTTAATGATTAATGATTAAATATAAAGTTAAATTGACTTTATATTTAAATCACTTAAGTGATGGGTTTATAACACATCGAATGGGGCCAATTGAGTATTTTATTTTGGAGGAGAATTATTAAAATCTTTCCTTAAGTTTAATTCAATTAAATGTTAATGATTTTATTTAATGCCAGATTCTCAATATTGAGAGAGTTATGATTATTTCAGTGAATTCCAGCATGTTTAATGATTAATGATTAAATATAAAGTTAAATTGACTTTATATTTAAATCACTTAAGTGATGGGTTTATAACACATCGAATGGGGCCAATTGAGTATTTTATTTTGGAGGAGAATTATTAAAAGCTTTCCCTAAGTTTAATTCAATTAAATGTTAATGATTTTATTTAATGTTATTTCATTAAAAAAATCGCAGCCTTGAAGAGGAATTTTGATTAGGGTTTTGGAGGCATATATTTGCTTGAGAAATGAAGAATGAGGTATCCATTGTTATTGCTATCATTTTGAAAACAGGTTTTTATGCTCTGAGAAGGGTTTCAGCCATTGCCATTGAAGAACGTAGTTTCTTCTGTGAGTCTCCATTTGAACTGGTGAAATATCTAGCGAATTTGGTATCCAGAGAGTTTCATACAGAGACTCTGATTTGTGCTTCAGCAGTTGTGAGGAAGATTCAGAAATTTATAGGGGTTTCATTGCAGATTATTTTCAGATTGCAAGGGATTATTTTCAAAGGTTTATTTGCTGCTACAGTACCCATGAATAGTGCGTGAACAGTACCCGTGAACAGTGCATGAACAGTACCCGTGAACAGTGCGCTACAGTACTCGGATCAGCAGTTTGGGCATTTATATCAGGTTTCCTATTAGTTACAGTTATTTTTGTATAAGCATTCAAATTAAAGTTATAGTTTTCCATTGTAAGAATGAGTATTTGTTTGCATTCAATATAGTTGTCTATCATTGCAATATCTCTTCCTTATAATCAGTGTGTTAGAAGTAGTTTGCTTTTATGTCAAAACCCTCAAAGCACAAAAAATCAGAAAATACAAAAAAAAAAAAAAAACAAATTACAAACAATCGAGCACAATTGCAGGTGATAGTGAGTTCAATGATTGAACTAGTTGGGGTTCTTACAAATAGTAATTTTCTTTTTATTTTGCAATGAAATAATTCTTCTGCAGTCCAATTTTAGAAAAAAAACAATGAGAACAATAGTAATTTTCTTCTACTAAAAACAATGACAACAATGCAACTTTTTTTTGGACCATATTTGCCAATATTCTTTTCACATACGGTTGGTGAAGACTTTAAGACAAATGACATAAAAATCAGCCAATTATAGTGTATGACATGGAGATTATTGCATTCCCATGTGGAAAAGTAGTGTAGTGGGTTCTGCTTTTGACTGTTGCAGTTGAATATGGGGGTTGTTTATTGCATTATTGCAACTAATTGTCGACAATATGACTGTATAAAGATTCTAAGCATATTTTCTTGAAATCTCCATTTATTTTGCATAGTTATCAAAAAAAACTAAGACTTTATAAATAGATGTTGTCAGTCCATGAATGTGTTGCCAAAGGACTGTGAGTTGTAAAGGTGCTTTGCAGTGTTCGTGGTAAAGTGCTTTGGAGTGTTGGAGGGAATAAGGGGAATCAGGTGCATGTTATTTCTATACAATTCTTTTTATTAGATCTATACAATGCTTTTCATTGCACTCTTTTAACATAAGTTTAATCTGGCATTTTCCATTAAGTTTGCAAATACAAAGATACATAAAATCAGATCTACCATTTAGAAGGAAGCAACATTTGAAATCAACATTTGTATATTTATTTGTCTACTTTCTTTGTAAGACTGCATTAGAATCTCATTGTCTAAAATTATCGTTTGTATATTTATTTGTCACTCTTGTAAGACTGTGTCAGTATCTCATTGTTAGCTCCTTGTGTTGATCCGTTTAGATCTAAATTGGAGTTTTTTTAGTGCCATTTCCTTTTTGTCTATGGTTGTTGCCTAAAACATGAAAATAATTAAACTATACTACTATTTCCTTTCTGTCTCTGGTTGTTGCCTAAAACATCAAAACAATTTTGGTTGTTAGTCTAGTTTATTAGAGGATTTTGATGTTTGAATTTGATTTGAAGAGCAACAAAGGTTTATCCTTTTGAAATTATGTAAGCTAGTATCAAAACTATATTTTCATGCAGTCTTCACAATGATTTAGACGAGACAACTAATATTAAATCCAAGTACTGTCTGTTAGAATAGTCAAGACTTTGTGCATTTTGAGACATGTTTGGGTTCTTTTCTTCGTTATTGTTGTATAAGTCCAAACAAGGCTATGTCTTTTTTGCTAGTGATTGAGTTTTCAAAGAACTATTTCATTTTCAAATGGACCCATTGACTTTGATTACAATCTTAATTAAAATACAGTGGCATATCCATTGTTGATGATTAAGCCACCCAATTAATAGCCATCCAAACCCAGATCAATTTGGGTTGCAAAAACAAATTTACCCAACAAAAAACAAAGCCTATTTCAATTTGGATTGCAAAACAAATTTGACCGACCGAAAAATAAATGGCATAGACCCAAGTGAAATTTTAAGATAAAATATAGGTATGTTACCTTAAGCATGGATACAATATGGAGAGCTACATCATTGGGAAAATGACTGTCATCTAAGGCCCACGTTGATGTAGTATGGGCTTCTCCTTCATCGTCATTCTTAGCTGCCATTGAAGCATGGATTGAGCTATCTGTGTTACAACTTGTAGAGACCTCAATACATTAGTTCCATAATCATCATATACCACCAAATTGAGGTATGCATCATCGCAAAAAGGACGCCTCCTGAAGAAAGAAGATTTCAATATGGTTGTCATAGCAATGAGTCAAATGAGTAACGCGAAAACAATAACTTGCAAAAAATGAAAGAAAAGATGAGAGCTACAACGACCCCTATGACAATGGCCACCATCTTAGCAGTCACTGCTCACCATATTTGTACAAGTCATAGGAGGAGAGTAGAATAGAATAAAAATAAAGCAAATAGTTGAAAAATAACATACCATACCATCAGTGCTACCATGATGTGTGTGTGTCGTCTTGTGTGTAACTATTATAGCATTTCTACAAATAGACTTGACCGGCCACAAAATTCCCACAAATACATTTGGCAGCCTAATAATTTAGGTTTTATTTCCTCTTCGTTAGCGTTTTACGACTGCAAGATTTTGCATTTTTCATTTTTCCAAGTGGAGCAAACTAAAAAACACAAAGGCTCTACAAATTGTGTTTAGTAGTTGATCTCTTAGTTTGATTACGCTAGACCTATGTTGTCAAACAATTGCCACATCAAAGCACTCCTTAATAGCACTCAACATAAATCCTACACAATGACAACTTCAACATTTTGTGCCAATGATCCACTTCAAGTGGTGCAATGATATTCTATATCATTATTTTTTACCCTATGCACTACTCTATATTCCATATTTTGTGTACAAATAGAAACTTCTCTCAACAAGGGTCACATACAAGTTCAACAACACCCTCTCCTTTTAGCACCATAGTATAGGGGAAATATTCTCTCATCATTTCTAATCATGCATAATTAAGAATTCATTTTAGATAGCTACCACACCAACACACTTTAGATCTTTATTGGTTCCTAGATAGAAGTATAACTATTTTTTCACTTCACTAACTCCTAAAATTCATAAAAGCTTTCCAACTTCACATTTGTAAGTCATTAGTAAGTGTGTACATCACCAAGACATTCCCAATATACACTGTCCCAATTTTCATGTTAGCACCCCTAGATCTTTCTAGTGCAATGAGGACATGACTATGGGAGAGTACATCAAGTCTCGCTTTCTATGTTGGCACCTCCAAGTCTTCCCAACATAAGGAGGATATCACTATATAAGAAAAGGTATCTAGATACAACTACACAATAGTTCCACATAATGAATGATTTTAAATCAAAATCAACTAAGTTATTCATCCATACACTAGATGCATGAGACCATTACTCTATACAAAATAGTGAATGATCCATGCATAAAATAATTCTTAAGTAAATAAAAAAAGTTTTGAACAAATAAAAGTAAAGTAAAAAATGTAAATGAAATAAAATAAAAGTAAATATGATATTTATAAAATAATATTTCTCAATGTTGTTTAGATAGATGTATTTAAGATATCTATACTCTTTCACATTGTTTACTAAAGCATTTTTTATTTACTTAATAAATTTTTTTTACTTAATTTTATGGTTTTTTAAATGTGTAAATTATGTTTTATTTTTTTGACATGAGACTTTGTGATGCCACTATAAAACATATATCAAAATCATAAATTATGGCTTTGGAGACTACTCCCAATGTATTATTTTTAACCAAAAATATACATCTACTCAACTATTATGGGTTGTAACAAAAACCCAAATCAAAGTGATGGACATTGATCTACTAAAAAAAAACCCTAATAAGCTATTATCTTGCATTCTATCTCTTAGGTTAGCTTACTATCAATTTTTATCTTAATACATATTTGTAGTATTAAGTAGAATCAACTAACAATAAGTTTATTATAGTATAAATTCCCATTTCCATCTCATCATCATTGACAAATATGAGTGTAGTCAACCATGTTATTCCTTCAATGACTCACAACTTCATAGTTTGCTTCAAAACAATTGTGCTTCTTTCCACCTTCCTTCTCGTTTTGGCCTCATTCTATGGCAATCCCGTGGAAACAAATGGTCTCTACTACCTACAAACCACAGCATTGTTCACTTTCAATGTCCCATCTAGTGACAACATCCTTGCTCCATAAACCACCACCAAAATGGCATCGTTTAGGCCACCAAGGAATTGACTCTTAATCATAGTGTCAACTATTTTCTATATCAACTCTTTACCTTCTCCAAGATCCAATAATAGTGCCACAAAAATTGATCAAATGCTAGTGCTAACCCTATACTGATGGCTTAAGACCTTAATTTTCTCCCAACCCCCACTAGGCTACATAAAGGAGCAAACCACTCTACATCTTAAACAATCTCTTAAACCTTTTCTCATTAATGCCACCCAATAAGATCATTGTTGCTAGCTACCAACTAAATGCATAGTCCTATCCATTACTCTAATCAATTGATGTAAATTCGGTTCAATTTATTTGAGGGATGGGCTTCTTGATATATGGGTGAAAGTATTATTTACCATCATTATTCTCTCCACCATTTAGATCTTAAGTCAACCCATAATTAGGAGATTTTCTAGCCTTGACATGAGCTAAGTATTTTATTTAAATGATAAGTACATCTCACAATTCTTGAAATATCCATAATAATGCTTAATCTCATTAATGCTTGAGCAAGTAAATTTTTCCTTAGATTATTGTCTTTTCAATTTTTTGCAAGCCATCAATTTCAATTTTTATCTTTGGCCAAGGATCATCCTTTGAATCTATAATTCTCTCTTGAATTGTGTATATTATATAAATGGATAGGATATGACTTTAGATTCATTATTGATCCCCTCTTTAAGTCTCTTCAAAGCAAAACCAATCAATTTGAGGAATTTACTTAGAATTTCTTTTTACTATCTCAAATTATCTAGGCATGAATTTGGGGAATTTTTTTGTTCTTTCACACTTTTTGTGAGAATTTCCTTGTAGGAAGAAAAATAAATTCAAAAGAGACGAGTCTTTTTGGTGGAGGAATTTGCAAAATAGAGCAATCCATTGACTTGAATCATGTTTTTGGTGTGGATTAAGCCTTCTTTCTAGATGCAAATTATGATTTAGGACATGGGTTTGTTTGAGGTTGTTTGGCTTGCTTATTTTTTTGTGACCTTTCTTTCATATTTTGATGGATTTTTTTATTATCAAGTTTTAGTTCATTGGGATTTGTTTTCATTCTACACCATCTTTAGTAGTCATTTAGTATCTTTGTAAATTGAAATACATAAATTTTTCTTGCAAGTTAATATAAGAGGCAAGGGATCCAAATTTCTTCTTTTCACATATCAACAAAGGAAAAAAGCCACAACACCTTATGACTAATATTACATAAGTATAGTTTGAATGACTACTTCTTGATCTA
>VDFB02033979.1:193698-205854 GCA_007258455.2 Sequoia sempervirens | reverse complement strand
ATATATAAGAGTGACTGTTTATTTGAATTTAAGTGTGCAAGGGTGTAATTTTGTGTGTGTGTGAATATTGTTTAAGTCATTCGAAGGTAGAGCAGAGTGTGAAGAAAAGTGAAGAAGAGTGAAGAAGTGTTCATGTGCTTAACTAGAACTGTAATCAAGCATTAGCAGATGCTATTTTCTCAGTTCAAAATATGGATGGTTGTAATTATCTGAATCTTTCTGTAAGATAGTGTGTCTTCCTTTGTAATTGAGCAGTGATCTCTAGGTAGTGTGCCTAAATGCATGTGCATTCCCCATTTGTTCTTCTTATACTTTTAATAGGGTATAATCTTGTGGATTGACTTGCACCATGGTTTTTCCCCTAACAGGGTTTCCACGTAAAAAATCTTGGTGTTATGTGTGTTTCTGATGTGTTGTTGATTCATGCTTTCATTGCTATTGATCAGATTTGAGAGTAAGGATTAATAAGTTTAATAAGTTTGAAATTCAGTGACAACTGATTCACCCCCCCTCTTAGTTGTCTGCCCTTGTGTTACCAACATTAACACAATCCTGTAAACAAGAAGAAATTTTGGGTGTCAGAGTTTTCCCTTAACTCTTACCACTTACCATCCTTTTGGTAAGGCATAAGGCTTCCTACTAGACTGCAAAGACCGAACATTTCCTTCGTAGGCTTTACCCTTTTGGGTGTTTCCCTTCGGGCTTTCTCCTTATCGAACACTTGCCAAACTGTTAAGGTATAAACCTCAAGCTGACATGCGAACACCAAAACTATTTCAAGTATCAGTGCTCGAGGTTTCATCTTTCTTCTATTTCATGTTAAGGCAAAGGCCTTAACACCACCCCACGAACACTGAGACCATTTTAGGTGTCGAGGTTTGGGGTTTTATCATACCCCTTTATTAACATTCTTAGTAAGGCATAAGCCTTAACACTGATTTGTGAACTCTGAGACCATTTTGGGTTTCAGGGTTTAGGGTTTCATCATACCCCTTTCATCACTTTCTTAACATTTAGTTAAGGTGTAAGCCTTAATGTCGATGTGGTGCAAGGCACCATAGGTCTTTATGCAAAATGTTGCAAAGTATTAGTTTTTGTGATGTTAAGTCATTTTTTTGGTGTAATAAGGCCTTTTAAGACCATTTGTTATGTTTTTGGAGTCAATGTAGGTTATTAGGTGGTTTGGTGTGTCCAGTGGGAAAAGTTGTCAAATTTTGCTAAAGTAGCAAAAATGTTGTGCATGCAATTTTTGCATTTTGTGTCTAAGAGGGAAGTTGAACGGTTTGGAAGTTAAAGAAAAGTTAGAGAATGGTTAGTTTGGATTTTAAATGTTTAAATACAATTGGAAATGGTCGAGATAAAGTTCTAGCTATTGTATTGAAGATTGAACATCAATAAAACTCTATTTTTTGTGTTTTTAAACTATAAATTGTTGCTACAATGACTTGTACAGACTGGTATGATCTAGAAATGGTCTAAGCTTCATTGGATTTTATTTTGAATTGAATCTTCTACCTTTTGCATATGGTTTCATTTGATTCCATTAAGATTTGAGGAAGTTAAGAGTAGCTTTACTAAAAGGTGCTTGAAACCCTCATTTAGGGTGAGTTTTGACAAAACTATGAAGTTCTTCCCATTCCACCGATGAACCAGCCTTAAACTCAATGGAATGGGTGTAGATATGTTAGGTTTTGTGTTCTTGAAGTTTTTAGGAGGAGAGGAATATTGGTGAAGATTTGTTGATGCCCTAGGTTGAAAACCTCATGTTTTGGGCATGATAGATGCATAGGAGTTAGGGTTTGTAGAAAATATCTTGGGAAATTGTTTGAAGGGGTTGGAAATTTTGAGGTAGACTATTTGTGACATGTTTTGGATATTGGCATGAATATTTGAGGTATGGGTTGTAAAAACCTTTTTGTTGCTCATTCAAACAAGCCCAATTAGGCATATTCTGCAGCGTAGCAATCAAATTTTGAAGGTTTTGTTCCAAAGTAATCATACCTACAAAGTTGATATGTTTTAAAATTTCAAAAAGGGTATCCAAAAAAATTTTTGGGTTGTGGTTTTGAGTTGTTCCCTTCAAGTTATACAATAAAAGGCCTGTTTGTTGTCCTATAAGGCCTATAGTCTATTTGGTGAGGAAATCTAACAAATTAGGGTTCTATAATTGCAAAGGTTGTTTGATTGAGTTAGGTTTAAGTACTTCCGTCCTTCTCTACATCATGATTCCTTTTTGAACTTAACACATGTGAACTTCCTTTTCCTTTGTGCAATCAGTACGAGGTATTGACGTAGGAGCATCCAAGGTGTAAGACAATCTTGTATCACCAAAAATATTGCTCTTTTATTTTATTTTTATTTTTAATAAGGGATTAGGGGTTAGGATAATAATATTTTAATTTGCAACAATGTAAATTCCCTTGGTGCGAAATTGTAAATGTAAATCGGATGGGAAATAAGTCTTGGTAAAACAATGAAAGCATCTTGGAGGGGAACATGCCTTTTGGGTGTCCACTTTTGGAGAAGGTCAAAAAGTATTGTTTTCATGTACATGTGTCATAAAATTTCATAAAAAGGGCTGCAAAATAATCTTGCATGTTTCTTGCATGTATTTGCATGTTGTTGCATGTATGGGGTCGTATCTGTGAGACCTAGTCTTAGTAAAACAACCATAACTTTCTCATATGGTAACAAAATTAAAAATTTCAAAATGATTTAGAAATCTAGAAATCAGACGCACAAAACCCAGATAATCATTTTAGAATATTCAAACCAATGATGGATCGATGATAGGAAAAAGTGATTTTTTTTGTGGTTTTGAAAAATTATAGTAGTTTTCCTCATTCACAAATCTATATATTTAAGACTTGTCATTTGGGAAGGTGGATTTTGGAGTTTTGTATGTGAGATGGGGAGATGTTGTCAAATTTAAGAGGATTCAGAGACTCCATTGTTGTAGATTTCTATTTGCATAGAAGGCCATGGTTTAGAGAGCTAGTGAGTTCCATATTTAGAGAGATAGTGAGCTAGTGAAGTTTGTGTGAAGGGAGCTTGAGAGATTTAGCTAAAATAAGGTTGGAAGAGACCAAGAAGAAATTTTTGTTGTAGGTTTAAAGGTGTGATACAACAACAAGAAGATTCATTATTTTATGGTTTGTTTGCAACAATGATTTTTAATGATGAATGTAGGTTGAAGGAGCTAGAATCTTGTGAAAGAAGTTGGATTGAATGAGATCAATTTGGGATTGATCCTTGTCATTTTGTATCAGTAATATTTAATATTTTTAATGATTTTCATCATCTTAAATGGTTGCACAACAATTTAGTTTCATTTATGTTATGTAATTCTTGAATTTCTAAGAGATTTTGAATGAACAAAAAAGAAAACTTATTGTAGATTTTTATTGTTGTTGAAAACAATTGTTGAGTACATATTTTGTTGTTGAGAGTTTATGTTAGAGGGTTGGTTTCCTTTTTCATTAGTGGTATTAGAGCTAGAGTTATTGAGTGTGCAGGCAAAGCACCAAACGTGAGGTAGTTTGCACCAGAACCTAGGGACAGAGTGTGTGTGGTGTGTAGACTGATCGCTGAAAGTGAGGAAATCTATACATGAGAGGTTGAAGTTTGAGAGTGTGTGGAAAGTGAGGTTGCAACAACAACAAAAGAGTTTAGTGAAATGGAGGAAATTGAAGAAAGGGAAAACCAAATTGCAGCAGTTGAAGACGTTGCAGTTAAAACAAAGTATGCAGTGATGTATGAGGATCTGGTTTTTGATGAGGACCCTAATGAAGACCAAGAGTTTCCTGAAGAAGAGATCACAAAGATAGAGAAGTTATTCAATGCAACAACAAAGACAATAGCATTCAACAATGAGGAAGAAGATGTTGTGACATAAAAATTCATCGAAGTAAAATATGATATTTATGAGTTTTATAATGTTGATTTTGTAAAAAAAATTCATTGTGAGATGAGAAAAGAGTAGAAAAGAAAAAGGATAATGAGGATCTAGAGTGGTATATAGATGTATACTTGCAAGTAGAGGCTATGGAGGAAGCTACATGAGAGATTTGGTGGAGGTGTTTGGTTTGTGATGGGTCAAAACCCATGAAAGAGGAGAGGAGTAGAGAGATCATTTGGAGGAGGATGGTACATAGTGGATACAAGTCCACGAGAGGAGAGAAGAATGGAGTGCGTAGTTGTTAGAGAAGGAGGTTGCTTGTTGCAACTAAGTGTTGCTCTTGGAGAAACAAGAATAAATCAGAGGTAATACTTATAGTGATGGAGTTTGCTGAGGATTGCTTGCAATTTGAAAGGGTGGTACTACCACTCAACTCCATTTTGTGAACCCATATTCACAAAGTTTTTCCTACCTCGGGTGTCTGATGCAAGAGCATCTAGGGTGTAAGGCAATCTTGCATCACCAAAAATATTGCTCTTTTAGTTTTGGTTTATTTTTAATAAGGGCTTATGGGTTAGGAGAATAATATTTTAATTTGCAACAATGCAAATTCTCTTGGTGTGAAATTGTAAATGTAAATTGGATGGGAAATAAGTCTTGGTAAAACAGTGAAAGCATCTTGGAGGGGAATATGCCTTTTGAGTGCCCACTTTTGGAGGTGGTAAAAAAGTCTTGTTTGCATGTACATATGTCATAAAATTTCATAAAATGGGCTGCAAAATAATCTTGCATGTTTCTTGCATGTATTTGCATGTTGGCCACAAACTTTGCATGTTGCATGTCTGGGGTCGTATCTATGAGACCCAATCTTAGTAAAATGACCATAAATTTCTCATATGGTAACGAAATTAAGAATTTAAAAATGATTCAAAAATATGGAAACGATACGCAAGAAAGCCAGATAACCATTTTAGAAAATTCAGCTCCAATGATGGAGCAGTGATAGGAAAAAGTGACAAGTTTTTTTTTGTGGTTTTGGAAAACCATAGTAGTTTTCCTCAGTCACAAATCTATATATTCAAGACTTTTCATTTGGGAAGGTGGCTTTGGGATTTTTATATGTGAGATGGAGAGATGCTGTCAAATTGAAGAGAGGATTCAAAGACTCCATTGTTTCAGATTTCTATTTGCATAGAAGCCCATGGTTTAGGGAGCTAGTGACCTCCATATTTGGAGAGATAGTGAGCTAGTGAAGTTTGTGTGAAAGGAGATTGAGAGCTTCAGCTAAAAGAAGGTTGGAAGAGACCAAAAATATATTTTTCTTGCAGGTTTGAAGGTGTGCTATGACAACAAAAGGATTCATTATTTTATGGTTTGTTTGTAGCAGTGGTTTTTAATGATGAATGCAGGTTGAAGGAGCTAGAATCTTGTGAAAGAAGTTGGATTGAAGGAGATAAATTTGAGATTGATCCTTGCTGTTTTGTATCAGTCATATTTTAGATTTTTAATGATCTTTATTAGCTCATATGGCTGCACAGCCATTTAGTTTTATTTATGTTATGTAATTCTTGAATTTCTAAGAGATATTGAATGAACAAAGAAGAAAACTTATTGCAAATTTTTATTGTTGTTGCAAAAAATTGTTGAGTACATCTTTTGTTGTTGAGAGTTTATGTTAGAGGGTTGGTTTCCCTTTTCATCAGGTACGACTGAAGTTTGATGTCCAAAACCTTTTTGGTCTTAGCACACTCTTCCTTCCTTTCTCTAAGGTATATGATATGAGGTATGACTGAAGCTCGATGTCTAAAACCTTTTGAACTTTGCACAAAATTTCTTCATTTCTTTTGAGGCACTCGGTAAGAGGTATGACCTAACCCCAAAGTCTATTACCTTTTGAAATTAACTTAGACTTCCTTTATTTCTTTAAGGCATTTAGTATAAGGTATGACCAAAGTCCCAAGTCCGATCTCTTGTAGCAGAGAGTAGGCCTCAATCCCGAAGTTTGAAGCTCGATCGGACTTAGCTAAAAAATGACTAACTCTTTCCTCTTTCGCAAGCGATACAAGGTAAGCCCAAGGCCCGATACCCAAAATTTTGCAACTCTTTAAGGCTTGTTGTAATGACACCTTAAGGACCACAAATCCTTTTCCCTAATATCCTTATGAAGCCCTTTTGACCTCAAACAAAAACTTCTCATATGTTATCACTTAGATCTTATTTTGACCTTAAAGAGGTGCCCCTTTTGACATCAATGACAACTATATTGCCAACAGATTAATCTAACTATAACTATGTCTAGACATCCCTATCATATTAACTCACTATTAACATCACCAAATTTTAATTAAAGGTATGATATTCTAATCTAAGTGCAGATCATAATTCCATGATGTCACAACACAATAGCAGTATAGACTCTAAACTCTTCATCTTTCCTTATTTACTTGTTATCTTAATTTCTCTAATTTAAGTAGTACTGTAGGGATCAAATTTGTACCTACTATTTTTACTAAAACTTCTAAGGTCCTCCTTTAGCGACTTAGTCATAATACTTGATATAAGGAACCTCAAGTGAATACTATAGGAGGCATTCACAATCAACATGAGTCAAATGATAATAAATAACTGCTACTACAAGTGGGCCTTAGCAACACATTATAGCATGCACAATTTTAGTATCTATCAATGTAGATTTAGTCATTGAACTTAACAAAAGAATTCACATAAGAATTTATGTAATATACTCTTAAAATCAAATGACTAAAAGTACAATGGCACTCAAACACAACTGGATCCTGTATCATCTAAATGATGCACTCTAAATCTACACAACAAAGTAGCATAAGTTTAGAATAAAAAGGGGTTGTAACTCTGATATGAAGGGAGGGGTCTTACACATGGAGAGTTTAATATATTAACAACAATTGTATTATTCAATTTGATCTATAATCTTGAACAACCAGATTACTAAAGAATTGATCTCTTCTGAATGCTAATATAATTGTAAAATGTTAGATGTGTCTATTAAATTATGAGTGGGATACATTACTATTCAATCCATAACTTAAATCTTAATTGATATTTTTAATTTCTATTATTCTCACTTATGCATGTTTATAATATGTAAAAAGTTGTACTAATTCCATGGTTTAGTTTGAACTATATATATACACACACACACACATACTTCATTTTTTCATTCCATCAAGACATAACAAGAAAGCATGCCATTTGCACTTGTGATGGCATCAAGTTAATGATTCCATCATAAGCATTTTTCTCAATGAATGAGAGTGGAATTGTGAAAACTAGTCTAGGGTTAACTTTAATATGACATCTAACTAAGGGAAACTATTTAGTCTAAAAGAAAGAATTATTAAAGGAGATAAATATGTTCATGAAGTTATTTTACATTCTAACATAGAGTACAATTAGCATTTTATCACTAAGACTAAATGAATGAAGCAATTGAATAACCATTTGTATAACTCATGTTAATCCAAAAAAAATTGAACAATTAATTACTATCCAAATTTCTTTTTCATTTACATATAATTTTTTCCCAAAAATATCAGAGTAATGCTAAATCTATGTATGTATAACTATTTAATTATTTATGTACAATGTTTAGTTTCATTACCCGAGAAGACAACATCAACATAGTGATCCTAATATCTCATACTTTATTTTATATATCTAACTATGACATTACTTGTTAAATTCAAAAGTTGAACATTAAGACTTAATGTTTATGCATGATTTATAAAATTTATTATGTATTCTTGAACTAAATTTTAAGAAGAGATGAATTATAAAACTAAAAGGGAACAAAAAAACAAAAATATTATATCTAAACATCAATTAACTAAATAATTAATAAATAACAAAAAACTAATTTCAACATAACTTATGATACCTTAAATATGAGTATCCTCAACTATTTTCCATTTTCTTCTTGAAGATTGTTTTTCACATGTAATATTGTTTATTGATTTCCTCCATTTGATTATTGTTTGCAAAATAAAACATTTTTTTAAATTTATGTTATAGGTTAACAAGAGGAAGAATATGAAAGAAACATATTTCAACTCTCTTGTCTTAATGTGATTTCATGAAATTCTAACTTGACTCTACTCAATTTATTTTTCAATTTGTTGTTTTAATTTTAAAGTAGAGGATAGTAATGTTTTAATCATATATATATATATTGGTTTACTGGGTTGATCTAATTTTCGGATATGTCCTAAAAATATTTGATTTTCAAAAACCCTTTAAATTTTATCTTATAATTATTTTTCTATCATTTTGTGTGAATAGATATGTAAGACTGTTTTATGATAGATTTTTATTGTGAATAAGGATGTCAATGTTTTCTTAATAAATCATAATTGGTGATCTGGGTTAATACGATCTTTGAATACATTTTTCTAAGATTAATAAATGAAAAACCCATTAAATTATATATTTCAATATCATGTTTATCAATTTTTATGATCAAATATGTGAAACTGCTTTTGAAACACTTTATTATTTGACATAGGGACACCAATGTTGTAACCTCAACAATTAATTGATCAAGTGGTTTAACATGAGTCTTTGATGCTGTTTTTATAAACTTATTATTGATTATTTCTATAACTTAAATACCCTAGAATATGCATTAGAAAATTTATTTAAATAAAATTAAACATTATTGAAAATGTATGTATTAAACATTTACATAACAACATCCTATAAACAAAATATTTCATTAAAACTTGGTTCTTTCTAAATAAATCTTATCATTTGAATTATATAATCCTCCAAGATAATACAAACTAACCTTTATTCTTCTTATTCCATTTTAACGAGTAAAGTATAACACCTTCAACCACAATTGAACTCTAAATTACAAAGCATCCTTAGGTTCTTAATAACTTTGTAAACCCCCACAAGACCAACATTTTTCTCTCTTGAAATCCATAGGTTGAAAGTACCAAGATAATATTTCCTATTCAACACATGTTCCTGAAAGATAAGATCAACAAAAGAAATAATTTGGGCAATGGGCTCTCCACCCAACTGTAAGATTGAAAATTCAATCCACCCCTGAGCTAGGGGGCACACTTTCATACAATGGATTACACATAGGTTCCCCAATGATTATGCCCACACAACCTTCACATGACCAATCTTTGCACATAATTTTTTTATTCATATACTTATTCCCACACCTTATACAAAAAATGATTATGGTACAAACTTAAATCAAGGTGAACTTTCATACTCAAGATCAAACAAACACACAATTATCAAAGAAAAACACAAAAGCACCATGGGTTTCAAAAACATAGGAAAAACATTCCAATATTCTCTTAGACATCAAACAAAGATCTAACACAAAAGGGTAGACCTTACCAAGATATTTTCCCTCCAAATGTGGAAGCCTCTCCTTCTCTCCACTAAGAATTTCCATCACCCAAATGGGAAAACATACAAGATTCAAGAATCACCAAAAAGGAAAAATCACCTTCTCTACTCAAGGAGAATGAGTAAATAGAAGGGGAAAGACAACTACCTTTCCTTAACTATCCAACTACCCAACCAACTCTAATTTTCACCACTTTTCAAAAGTGAGTAATTAGAGTGGGTTATAGAATTTATTAAAGGGGTTTTATGAGATTAAATACTCCTAGCCCATAATTCAATTGCCTAGGATTTTTTTTAACAATAAAAATCACATAAGAACTCTATAAATCATAAAATAAGTAATTATATTAAAGGATAACTCAAGGAATTTATAAAATAGACTCTCACAAACAATGAAATGTCAAATAAAATAAATGACCTTATTCGTTCTATGAGATAAGAAATTCACAAGGGTAAGATAATGGAAGTAGCCATGCAACCATTGGAAAAATTCACCTATTCACTCAACAAAAGGTGTCAGTACATCTCATGGATATGAATAGTCAAAAAAATATTCATATTAAAAATAGAATTTCAAAAATAATAATCAACTAGGAGATCAAATTTAATAACGATCATAAGTAATCACTAACATATCAAATCTCATATCCATAATAATATCTAATTGCACACACAATATGTAATCATCTAATAATAATTTCATCTAAAAATAATAAAATCAATCTCAACAATTCCTTACCAACATAATGTAATAATATTCTACTACTAACGATAAATAACCAATAACTCATCAAAATTGAAATCTTGATCAACACATACTTACATAATCAATGAAAAGGAACTCATCTGATTATCATAGAGAAATCACAACCATTGGTTAGATAGATTTAATTAGTTAATCATATCCAATTACAACCAAGAATATAACATCATTGATGTATAGAAACAACCACCACTTGAATAAACTCATGTATAACTTCCAAACATAGAAGCACATAAAAAATTGGACAAGAACCATGAAAAACCCATAGACTCATCAGGATCATGAAAGGCAGGGTCTCACAGTAATAACTAACATAAGGAATCTAATAAGACCCTAATCAAATTTAAAAAAAAAACATTGTTAATCACATTGGTCATGATTGTTATTTCCAACTAAACCTTGTTCTATGGGCCTATCTCACAAGAATTCAAACCCTGATAGGAGGCACTCTATACTCTATTTTTGGTACTGAAGCCATCCTTTCAATTAAGATTGAGCTACCTTTCTTGTACATTTCCTTCTTTGTGTAATGAACAAATATAATTTTTTTTTTACTTTTATTTTAAAAGTTTTCTTTGAGGAGGTATTACTTTGTATGTAGTTGAAAAAATGATAAAATATGCTATATGTATGTAAGAAAAATTACCATCCACTTGGTATGAAATCAATTATTAAATCAATTAGATTTTTTTGGTACAATCTATTTTTGTAGCTCTAAAAAGCACAAATATTCACAAAATTCAATGAAAATTTCTAACCTTGGTAAAATTATACATATTTTAATTTGATATAGCAACCATGTACACTTTTGTCTCCCACAATATCCATGGAAAATAAACATATTTGTTTTACTATCCCTTAGTTATCCTAATAGGATTGGGTGGTTGGAATGTAGTAGTCCTAAACTAATTAGGAATCTTCAAAAGTGTAATAAATAACCTTAAATGAGAAAAAAAGTATGGATTGGTAGAACTTTGGTTAATATCCTTTGGTGTTTGGAGTCCTATTCATTTTAGGAGTGTAATACCCCATGTTTCTGATACTATTTACTACTATTGTTTGCTTTTATATGTTAGTGGGATACTGAATTGTGATGGTGATTGATTCATCGATTTGGTGTGTGCGGATGCATAGTTTAGTTGATTGCTACAATTGATATTATTATTATGATTTATGATACTCTGTATGTAGGGTTTGGATTATTTTACTATGCAATGCTTTCTCTCTAATGTTTTATATGTCGATGTGATAATCCTATGGTGATCATGTTATTTGAATTCAGTATTATGTTATAATGCAATGATTTAATAATTAGTTATAATGCAGTAGACAAGTAATCATGTTATCTTAAGATCAATTTGGTTAGAAATGTTAGTTCGTAATTGATATTGTAATTGTAAGAATAGATTAGGTGAGAGGACAGTTTAGCATCACTCGTTCACGAGTGCCCTGCTACACTGCAATTCCTTCTCACGATAGGATGTTTAATTATATATATACATGTGCTACTTGACGTTTATTTGGATGCAGGATTAAGTCTCGATTCCACCTGCTTCGGCAAGATAGGGCGAGCAATAAATTAACCCAACGGGTAAAAATGTTGAAAAAGGGAGTAGGTTTGGAAGTGTCCCTGTCCCAAGTCCGTCGTTTGTTGTGAGTCGTGTTATGACTGAAGTTTTCGTTCTCGTTGATTGAGTTGTTTGATTGTTGAGGTATTCATTTGATTTATGGGTCATGTTTATTTAATTAACCTTATGTTATAAGATAATTGATTAAAGTTGTCTAGTGGTTTTGATTTAATTTTGTGTTAGTTGAATGTTAAATTTAAATATATAGTAAATTAAAAAGTGATATAATTTATTAAAAGAGTAAATAATTATTCTAAATTAATATTGTTGATAATAATTAAATTAAATAAATATTGTTGAAGATAATTAAATAATATCTTTTATTAAAATTAAATTAGCAAATCATGTATAGATAATATCTTGATTAAATAAATTATTTAATTAAAATTTTAGATAAGTGTGCTTTTAAAAGCTGGAAAAAGGACCAATTAGAGGAAGGCTTTTGGAGAAAAGAAAGC